>CAUYQG010035793.1:0-16098 GCA_963574415.1 Tarsius wallacei | reverse complement strand
TGGGACGCTCACCTGAGCTTTGGTGTCCGCAGTTTTTTGGGGGGTTTCATTATGTTAGACATTATTCATGGGATCGTTGTCTACATGGTTGAGATCAATTTCCAGCCCCCCTTCTCTTCCCTGAGGTGGGGAGGTCAGGCTAATTCACCCACCTCGAAGCCCTACCCTCTAATCACGTGATTGATTGGTCTTTCTGGCATTCTGCAACCTTACAGGGACCCACCATGAATTGTCCCCTTAGCATAAACTCAGGTGCAGACCAAGGAGCCCACCCTGGATAACAAAGATGCTCCTACCCCTGGGAAATTCCAAGGACTTAGAGCTTCCTTGCAGAAACCCAGGACAAAGACCAGACATGTCCTTACACAAGTGTCCCAGCCAGGTCTGACTCCACTTCTGCCTTTCTCTCCTTTGTAAGACTTCAGGGAGGCTGTGTGACTCAGGAAGACTAGGGTATTTCTTTAAGAATTTCTACTTTGGGTTAATTAAGCATTTTTTTTGCCAGGAAAGGAACAAAACGGGTCTTGAAGCCGGGCTCGGTGGCTCAGCTTGTAATCCTGCGCTTGGGGAGGCTGAGGTGAGTGGATTTCCTGAGCCCGCGGGTTCGAGACCCGCCCGGGCAACTTGGTGAGACCTCATCTCTACAATACATAAAAAAATTAGCCGGGTATGGTAGCGCACGCCTGTAGTTCCAGCTACGTGGAGGGCTGAGGTGGAAGGATCGCCAGAGCCCAGCAAGTCGAGGCTGCGGTGGCTGGGAGCGTGCCACTGCACTCCAGTCTGGGTGACAGAGTGAGACTCCAACTCAAAAAAAAAAAAAAAAAGGGTCCTTTTGGAGTTCTGAGCATTTTGAATTAGGTTAGGGAGGAAATACTGCAATTCAGAGTGAAGGGTTTTGTTTCTGTTACCTAAGGCGAGAAAACAAAGTAATGATTTGACCTATATTAACATTCCTTTTGTGTTTAATTCTTTATTGAAAAATTCTCTATTGAAAATTCTTTATTTGAAAATATAACCTATTTAATTTATGTTAGCATTAAAAAAGTATGTTATATAAATTTTATAATAAAAATAACACAATAGTAAATAATACATTATTATCATACTTATTAGATTGGAATAAATTTCAAAACTTGTTAAGATTTTTCTTTTCTTTTCTTTTTTTCTTTTTTTTTTTCTTTTTTCTTTTTTTGCGTTGAAGTCTCACTCTGTTGCCCAGACTGGAGTGCACTGTCTGCTCCTGGCCACCGCAGCCTCGACCTGCTGGGCTCCGGCGATCCTTCCGCCTCAGCCTTCCAAGTAGCTGGAACTACAGGCGCGCGCTACCACGCCTGGCTAATTTTTTGATTTATTGTAGAGATGAGGTCTCACCAAGTTGCCCAGGCGGGTCTTGAACCTGCGGGCTCAGGCAATCCACTCACCTCAGCCTCCCAAAGCTGGGATTACAGGCTGAGCCACCGAGCCCAGCTGGAAGTATTTTCTGATGGCAAAAGTAATGTACACTTCTAGAAAACTTAGAAAATACTGGAAAGTATGTATAAAAATATAAGATGAGCCAAGTGTAGTGGCTTATGCCTGTAATCCCAGCACTTTGGAATGCAGAGGCAAGAGAACTACCTGAGCCCAGGGGTTCGAGATTAGCCTGGCAACTTGGCAAGAACTCATCTCTACAATAATAAAAAAAATTAGCCAGACACGGTGGTGCATATCTGTGGTTCCATATACTCAGGAGGCTGGGGTGGAAGGATCACCTGAGCCCAGCCGGTCGAGGCTACAGTGGCTGTGTGCATGCCACTGCACTCCATCCTGGGTGACAGAGTAAGACTTTGACTCAAGAAAAAACAACAAAAAAAGAATAATTCTTCTACACATTGCTATCATTTTTATTCTAAATTTAGTTTATGGTATACTCAATTAACATAATATTCTTATTAACAAAAGTTGATTTACTTTTCATAAAAATAATTTTTCCATGAAATGAAAAATTCTTGGTAAGCATTATTTGAATACCTGCATAGATTTGCATTGCTTGGATGTGCCATAATTTATTTAACTACTTTCTGTATCATTGGACAATTAGGTTATTTTCTTATAATAAATAATGCTGCAATGAACACTTTTGTGCATTAACTTCTGTCCGTATTTTAAATCATTTTCTTAGAAACAGTCAATGAATTCAAATATATGAAAATTTTTGTGGCTAAATTGATTTCCAAAAATGTTTTGCCAATTTATAATGCTGCCAGCAATTTTGAGAGTGCTAATTTTACTGCATCCAGAACATTTGTATATTCTTATGAAAAAAAATAAACGCAACTGATTATTTCATGTTTTTATCCCTCTTCTCAAGTCTTCTCTCTCATCTCCAACTTAACTCAGCAGATCACATTTATTCTTATTTAAAGTGAAAATCAAGGATTCCTATCTCTCTGTCTATAAAGTTTCCCATAGCCACACTCATTCCTTTCCATGAAATAAATGACCTTTTGTCTAAGGTTAATCCCACCACATGTACTTTAGTTTCTTGTCCCTCTCTATATCCTCCAGTATAATGTTCTTTCAACCCTGCCTTCTGTCTTTGGTATTTTCAACATCTAATCTTCTGGTTCTTTCCTCATAGCATATAATAATATGCAAATTTGTTTCATTACACAATCCTTTCCTCATCCTAGTTTCCCCTTTTAGCTGCGCTCTTATTTCTCTTTTTCCTTTTACAGAAAACTTTCTTTGAAAGATTGGTCTTAATTCACTGCCTTTACTTCTTCTACTTCCAACATTCTCCTAGTCACCAATGTTTCTCCTTTGGAACATGTTTTGCTCTGATGAACAGTGATCTACTATTTGTGAATCCAGGGGGCTCTTTTTAGGACTCACCTTTTGTGTCATCTATGATCCTTTAAAACCCCTTAACCCTCATCCCATTTAAGTGTGCTTTTCTAGGAACAGGTGACAGACTGAAGGAAATTGTAGCCAAATTTCCACCTCAGCAGGGCTGCCAGTTGAGGCCAAAGACTGGCAGTATTGGAAGAGAAAGAAGGCTGATATGATTAGAAGGTGGCTGAAAACATAACCTATCAGCTAGTGATTGTGGAATAGCAGAAAACAAACATGGTATCAGGAAGAGTAATTAGGGAGAGAGAAAACCAACTGCAGTGGCAGTTAGGTACTAGAAAATATTTGAGAGCAGCAAGTTACTTTTTTCACTGATTTATTTAATTATCTCATATTAAATGCTTCCTACATGCTAGGTATAGGGCATACAATATTTAAAGGGTAGATAATTCATTGTCAATATCAGCGAAGCAAATACTTTTATAATTATAGAAGTCAGTACAGAAACAGATTTGTAAGAAGTCTACAGGCATTTCAGGGGATCTACAATGCCTAGTGACTGTTGTGTCAAATACTCATAGATTCTGATATCAACAGTAGCAGAGATGGCCAAAGAAATCCATTTTAGAATAATATATGATAAGAAAGAAGGAAATAATAATGCAAACATTGATGAGAGGATAGATAGAGGAAAAAATCAGAAGCAGTAGAAGGTTTAAAGGATTGGTAGGGGACAGTGGCAAGGCTGGAATGCTGGGGCATGTGTTTTGATGAAAGTATCTTTGGAAGACTCCAATGATGATCACATAGTCAATCTGAATTTTGATTCTATTTGAAATAAAGATAAGGTAATGAATAAATAATGATTTGTCCAAAAATTATTTGCTAATGCAGGGATAAAATTTGCATTAAAAAATTCAAATAAGTTATGGTGCTATGTAGATATTTATCTCCATTTTGGATCTATAAAGCTAATGCTGACTGCATGGCACCAGATCAACTCAGATATCAAGATTGTCTTGATTCCAACAGAGATAAAACATTATAATTTTCTGGTGTAAATAAAAGGGCTCAGGCATATTGTTCTACATCACAAGATTCCTTTATGGAGCCTATCAAATAAATAAGAAGCACATCCATCAAATGTCATTTGAAATATTTCAGAGCTTAGTCTCTCAAAAGAAAATGATTTCCAGTCTAATTAAGTTTCCTGAACTTGAAATCCAACCTGAGCAATATAAATCCAATGAGAGTCCTCTTCGTTAATTTAAGATTGTAATAATAACCTCTTTGTGGAACTGGATGGCTACAGGGCTGGCCACAAAAATTTGTCCTTTTTCAATACCATTTGCCCTCAGTCAAATCAATTGAATATTAATTCCCATCAACCTTCAAACTGTGAACAGTGATCAGACCGGTTTCGTTGTAGTTCAATGGCTTTCTCTAGCAATGTTCTGTAGCCTTAGAATAGGCATAAGGAAAGCAAGAAGATCAACTGGAAATTGAAGGCTGTGTTCAAGTCTAGATTGGGCAGGAAGCTCTATCCGAAGACTAATTTGCTGTGAACAAGAAGATATTTAGTGACTGAAGAGCTTTCTGAGAGCTGCTTTGGTGTGGTGGGATAGAGGGGAAAAAAGAAGCTATTCAAGTTTCCATCTGAGATAGAGAGCAATTAGCATTTAGATTGTGGAAGCACATAAAAAAGAATTATGTTGTGAAGTAGAGTTGACATTGTGCAGGGATAAAAAGGTAAAAAAGAAAACTTGAACTTCAGTGGTTCTTTAGCACAAATATCACACATATCTGATAATTGCTCATTGGTTTGCTGGCTTGTTGATTGGTTAGCTTACTTGGCAAAAGCAAGGCATAGAATTATGATTTTTAATCTTGTTGGATGTTCAATAATGAAGCCTTCCGGTTGGTGGAAAAACTGAACTTTCCTGCTGAGATAGCAAACCCTGTTGGCTCTGTTTCAATTTCAGAATAGTGTCATTTTTATCAAATAATTCCTTTAAGTAGCATTTGAGAAGTTTATGGGATTTTTTAGCCTTTCTCATTTGTAAATGATGAAACATTCAATATATCAAAAATGGTTTATATAAATAAATATAAATAAATGCACATTATAGAGCAAAATAATTTGTAGTGCAACTATAATGGTGGAAAAGTCTCATTTAATTTTTATCTATGTGCATTGTGCTCTGGCACTGCACAAATGAAAGAAGATATCATCATATAACTAATTTGAATAAAAATGAACAAAGCCACATTGTCAGTGTTTGCTGGATTAACTCTAAACTGTTTTGTTTGCCTCCAGGTCATGAGGGATGTCATCATATGACTTGCACAAAGTAGCATTCCGTTTTGGAAAAATCAAAACATACAAAGTAGATTACTCTGAACTTTGTAGAAAATTATTTAAAATCTTGAAATCTCAAGTTCTTTTTCTTAAGTGTTTTTTCTACCTCAAATCAGATCACTGAGAAAAGCTTATACATTTTCATGGTCATGAGCATATATTTTACAATCAGCTTCAGCATTGCCTTTGCTCCAGCACTTATTAGTTATGATATCTTGGGCAAATTAGTTAACCTTTATGATACTTCATTTTGTCATCTGAAGAATAGTTATAATAGTAGTTCCAACCTGTAAGTGTTGCTATGAGGATTAATGAGAAGTAAATAACAAAAACTAAACATAATAAGTGTTGGACATTTAAACAATTCCCGAAGAAAAATAGATAGTCCAAGGACCTTGGAACTGAGATACGCATAGAGAAAAAGCCACAAGGAGATATGATTCATATTTCTTGGACAATGAATGCATAATACATGAAACTCCCTGCTTCAAGGTAGGTATTAAAAAATAGAGGGCATGTGCTTTCTCAAAAAATTAAAAAATAGAACTACCACATGATCCAGCAATCCCAATACAGGTATATATCAAAAGTAAAAAACATCAGTACATCGTAGAAATACCTGCAGTCTCATGTTCATTGCAGCATTATTTACAATAGCCAAGACATGAAATCAACCTAAGTATCCGTTGACAGATAAATTTAATATATATAAAGATTAATATATATAAAGATATTGTATAACACATGTATATGTGTATACATACATAATGAAATATTATTCCTAAAAATGAAGGAAATCCCATCACTTGCAACAGTGTGGTTGAATCTACAGGACATTATGCTAAATGAGATAAGCCAGGCATGGAAAGACAAACATTGCATGATCTCACTTATATTTAGAATCCAAAACAGTCCAACTCCTAGAAGCAGAGAGTGGAATGGTGGTTGTCAGGGGCTGGGTGAGTGAGGGAAATAGGGAGATGTTGGTCACAGAATACAAAGCTTTAATAATGCAGCATAAGTTCTGGAGATCTAATGTGTAGCATAGTGACTATAGCTTTCTGTATTATATACTTGAAATTTGCTAAGAGAGTAGTTCTTAAATGCTCTACACACACACACACACACACACACACACACACACACTCACACACATAACTGTGTGAGGTGATGGATACATTAATTAGCTTGACTGTGGTGATTATTTCACAATGTATCTGTATATCAAAGCATCGCAGTATATACTGTAAAAAAATATAAGGCAGGTTGCTACGCTTAACATATTAAGCATATTAAAATTACAAATATTGTAATACAAACTTAGAGAATATATAAATCTCCATTGTCTCAAGCTCTTGCTAGAATGAGGTATTTAGAGACTGAGGAAACCTTGGGAAACCATTGGAAGATCATTAAAAGACTCAGTAGTGGAATTATATGAATATACCCACTATGTCTGCCAATCCAACATGGGCTATTTACATTGCTGTCTCCGAATTCCCACAAAATCCTGATGCTCAGCATCCACTTTAACAACATCTGCTTATGTAGCATCTGAGGCTTCTGTCTAGCAACTGTTGTCCTTTCTTCTAATAATGGCCTCCTTCTCCCTCTTGTATGGCATGTAGATGGAATAGTCCATCAAGATGCCCCATTCTTTCCTAACCAAAAGAATAGCCAGGAAAAATGAACTTTCCCTCTAGAAAGAAACTCTCCAGTGGAATTACCTGAGGACTAAAACAATTGTTGCTTACTCTTTCCAATGACAGTGTCCAGAACCCACTAGAGATTGTTTTTGTTTGTTTGCAGCTGAGAACTCTCAAGTTGTTTTGCTTTGGCTTTTCCAAAACCTGTTTCAGAACTTTTTCTTCAAGTACATTAGCTATTCAATATCCTTCTAATTATGTCACTTTTAACTTCAAGCATATTGCTGTTTTATGCAAAAAACTTTTAAGATCAGGAGGTATCACATAATATAGCAAATATTCCATACATTTTCCTATTTTTTTGATATTTGATGTAAAATTTTAACTGATAACACAATACACTAAGAAGAAAGAATATATTTAATTTATATAGTAATAATACAAGTTTTGTAATAAAAGATCAGTATTGAGCAGACTAATAGAGTAGACGTATGAAATTGTAGGTAAAGATAGAAAGGGCTCTATCTCAAATTTGCTTCAACAATTGAAGATTCTTCTGTTTGTTCCTTGTTGAGGACCTTGATCGAGTCACTTAACATCTCTTTCTGAACTAGTTTCTCCATCTGTAATGTGGTCATATTAATGTCCATCAAAAAGTTACTATAATCATTGACCAAAATAGTGCATATGGATGTCCTGACATACAACATCATTCATGTTACTAATTTTATTAAAAAATAGTCATTTATATTATGTAACTAATTATTCATGTATTCCTTCTTTAACAGAAAACAGGAGCCCTATATATCTTCTTTGCCGCTGTATCTCTAGTTCCAAGCATAATGCTCAATATGAGTGGTGCCAAATAAATATTTGTTGAATATATGAGTAAAATAAATAAAAGCAATGTGATAAACAGAGTCATTTTAGAGATTACATCACTCTTCACATTCAATTTGTTTCTGATCTCCATCTAGTCAGTCATAATTTAGAAATGACTAATTTTCATGGATTTTCAAAAATATGTGCGCCTGGAAGTTTTAGAATGTATTCAATTGAACTGAGAAGTTGGAAAGAGAAACAGTAGCAAGATACCCTTTAAGCTGTTGAATATGCTAATACTTGTTAGCCTTTCTTATCACAAGTGTCAAAATAAGAGAAGAGGCGCTTAGAAATACTATCCCTGTTCAGTGTTAGGTGCACACTCATTATCCACAGTATGCGCAGAAACACAACACCTCCTTATCTTTTAATGGGGTGCTCCTTTTTTGTCCTAGTGTTCTTATCCTATTTTTACTCTCCAAGCTTGCAGAGACTTGCATTTTAAGAAAGACTAAGGCAGTAATGTAAAGTTTCTATTTAATGAAACATATAGTAGTTTAGATACATTCTTACAATTAATAAGAAAGGCTTTATTTCAGGGGTTATACACAAAATGGTAAAATGCTCAGGCTAGCGGTACATGACACTTTGGGGAATATCCATGGTGTTAAAAATGTGGTATGTGGTCATTTGGTTTTATACACATTTTCAAAGAGTGCTGTTTTAAATACTTAAGAAGCTTTAAGGTTTTAAGTAAAAAAGTGTGTTATGGCACAAGGGATAGATGCTAATTTGAAAACACATTGTGAAAATACTAAACATAATTTTATCATGAACAAAACATTATTAATCATTGGTTCAGTATATCAATAAGTATATTTGCATATGTAATTTGTTTATATACTATTATATAATAAACGTATAATACTTCTTTAAAAAAATTAGTAACATAGGTGTAATAAAAACTCAAACAATAAGAGTATATTCAATGTAAACTAAGCTACTCTCCCAAGGCAGACTGCCAGGACATCACTCCGTGAGTTCCCAAGTCCTACTTTTCAGAGAAAATTGCCATCATTAGTTTTCTCCCTATTCTTGCAGAAATACTTAATGTATTTAAGTGTACTTATGTGGGTTTTTTTTTTAAACTCCATATCAGATCACTTTTATGCACTGTGCTTTTTTAAAAAAAAACACTTCATCATGGCGACTTTATTACATGTCAATGCATTCCAAATTATATATCTAACAATAAAATATGAATCGAAATTTAGTGGCACCCGTGAAGCATGAGGACATGATTCTCATGCTGATATAATCTTGCTTCCCATTTCCTGAAAGAGGGGACTAGACTCAAGGAGGTAATGTGAAAATGAGATAGTAACAGAGCAGGTACTAGCATTCTGGTTCTCAATCCTGTGACTTTGCATGACACCCTCGAGCTAAGTTCACAGAAGTTCTAGGAAATCTGCATCTAGGGGAAAATAAAATATTAAAAGGAAGAGGAAAAAAATCATAGATATAATAGCTATGGTGAGCTATTTATGCTACAAAATTGAGAAAAGTTCAAAGGCCTTTTGCTGAAAGTTTTGCCTAGGGCAGCTTGTATGAACTCAGTTACTGATAAAAACCTGAAGCATTATAATATTGAGTGGATTCATCACAGAAACAAAGAACTGAGTATCACATGTTCTCACTCATAAGTGGACCTTGAATAACTTTCATAGTACTATAAGAAAGGGATTGGCAGTAGTGGGAAACTGCCGGCGAGGTGGGGTGTGTGTGTGTGTGTGTAGGATTGGAAGTAGTGGGAAACTGAGGGAGGGGGAGCACACCTCATCAACAAGGGTCCCTGCATAATGAACATTTGTATACCTAACCCTGAATTGTACCCCACATCTTTAAAATTAAAAATTAAAAAAAAACCCTGAAGCATATATTCAGAGCCCTCTGGAGTTTTGCTATGGTTTGGGTCTGAGGGAATCAGGTGATTCAGTAATTGCTAGCTCTCTATTACTCAGTTACTAGCCTGCAAGAGGAACCCAGCCGATGCTCTCTCCATCTCTCTAGCCCCTCAGCCTGCCTCTGTCTTGAGGTGCTGAACTTGCAATGGGGCAAGTCCAAGGAATTTTTGCTACAGGCGGCTGAGCATCCAGGCTCATTTCTCTGAGGGCTGTTCAGTTTGGGGCTTGAGCCTTGGGGCCCGGGTCAACCCAGTTTACCAATCAGAACTCCAGGGACTCTTTTTATATAAATATTCTACCTAATTAGGCAAGATATTTTATAAGTTAAAAATCTAGGGGGATATTGCTTTATCTAACACACTGGGGAGGTAATCATTTTCTATTACATTTTAACACCTTTTCTCCTAGGGCAACCTAACTCACCCAGAATCTATCTTGTCAGTTCTATCTGGAAGCCCCATCTTTGTTCCACAAAACAGCCAGACTTCTCCTCTACGGGAATTTTTATGAGCTAACTTTGGCAAAATACAATTTAAATGTATATATGACTGTGAATTTGCAGGTATGCTATTTTTCTAATAAAGTGCTATATTTTATTAGAGTTAGAAGTTAAAGCATTGAAAATATTTGGTAAAGCCAGTTGGATCCTGACTTTTTTTTTTTTTTTGAGTTGAAGTCTCACTCTGTCGCCCAGACTGGAGCGCAGTGGCCGCTCCCGGCCACCGCAGCCTCGACCTGCTGGGCTCCGGCGATCCTTCCGCCTCAGCCTTCCAAGTAGCTGGAACTACAGGCGCGCGCTACCACGCCCGGCTAATTTTTTTGATTTATTGTAGAGATGAGGTCTCTCTTGCCCAGGTAAACGTTTTCATTAGCTTTTTGTTTATTTTCATTTCTTTCTAGAAAAATAAAGATGTATATGTTATGTTTTTATTTCCTCTTTTGTGTGTGCATATGTGTGTGTAATATATGTGTGCATATATTACATCTTGTATGCACTTTTGCATCTTGCTTTTTTCCATTTAGCAATTATAGAAAGAGCCCACAGCATATCAAGATCTTTCTCCTTTTTTCCTATGGCTGCAGAGTGTTTTCCACTGTGTGGATTTATGGAAGTTTATTCAGCCAGTCTCCTGTAGATGGGCATTTAGGTTGTATCACCATTTTTCCTGGCATGTTCATGAAGCAAGTAAATAACTTTGGGCATCGATTGTTTTATATTTGTAGAGGTGTATCTTTTGCTGTAAGTTCTTAGAAGTGGAATTGCTGGGTTGTAGTAGAAGCACATGTAGGTTTGCCAGTTATTGCCAAATCCCTTTCCAGGGGCTGAACCATTTTGCACTCCAACCAGCAACATATAACCGTACATAGCTCCTCATAGCCTCACCGACAGAATATGTGATGAAGCTTTTGGATTTTTGCAAGTAGGATAGGTAAGAAATGGTATCACGGTATGGTTTTAATTGGTATTTGTTATGGGTGAAGTAGAGCATCTTTTCAAATATTTTTTGTGGGCAGGCACGGTGGCTCAAGCCTGTAATCCCAGCACTTTGGGAGGCTGAGGCGAGAGGATTGCCTGAGGCCAGGGGTTTGAGACCAGCCCGGGCAACTTGGTGAGACCTCGTCTCTGCAATAAATCAAAACATTAGTTGGGTGTGGTAGCACGTGCCTGTAGTTCCAGCTACTTGGAAGGCTGAGGCGAAAGGATCACCTGAACCCAGCAGTTTGAGGCTGCGGTGGCTGTGAGCATGCCACTATACTCCAGCCCTGGCGACAGTGAGACTCTGACTCAAAAAAAAAAAAAAAATATTGTGGACTGTTTCTAAATTTTGCCCATTTCTCTATTGGGTCCTAATTTTTTCTTTTTTATATTTGCATAGTATTCCATTGTCTGGATATACTTTAATTTAGTTACCTAGTCTGGATTTGTTACCTGTGTTATGCTGTTAACAACAATGCTGTAATGAATAATCTTATGGAAACCTCATCTCACCCATGTGCAGCTGTATCTGTGGGTTATGTTTCAGACGTGAACTTGCTTGGTCAGAGGGTATGTACATTAGTTATGCTAATGGATATTGCTAAATTAAATTCCTCTCCCTTGGGTTGCCCCCATTAACACCCCCACCAGCAATATACTTGGGTCCTTCATGAGCTGATTGCATTATTGCCTTTTGGATTTTTGTCCGGATTTTTGTCCTCAGTGAGGTGTTAGATTGCATTGAGCATCTATGCTCAATGGGACAGCTGTATTTCTTTTCCTGTTGTGCTGTCTTCCACATTCTTTTAAGGTTGGGCCCCCTTTTCCCTGGTAGAATGCCTGGATGAGATGTCAAGACGTCAAAGGAAAGGGAAGGAAGGGAAGGGAAGATGGTCTGACAGGGATTTCTCCTGTCTGACTAGAAACTCTGCCTCTGGAGAGCTGCAGCCACAGAAGAAACCACTCCTGAACTGTCCTTTCCTAAGGTCCACTCCAAGTGAGCATTGGGTCTGCTGGCAGCACTGAGCCAGGGCCCTGGGCATGTCCTCCCATGAATTTGTCCTTGGCAAGCTGTCCTCCCCCAGATGAATGCCTTAGTGGAGAGAGTCTGACTCTGGGACCAGAGCTTGTGCCTCAAGGGATGTTTTTGTCACTCTTTTTTCTGCTCACCCTTGTCAGCTGCTCTCTTTCCCTCTCCTGACCAATCTGCCTGGGCAAAGTCACTCTGCCCTGTTATTTTTCCTGCCCTCAGGTCCTGTGGACATGTGATTACCTCTTAGCTGATTGCAAGGTTGCTGAGTTCCCTGATCACCTTGTTCTCAGCCTCTTATTTCCCTGCTGAGAGGCAGAGAGAGTGCTGGGGCCCCCCTCGCTTTTGGGAGATGCTTTTTTTCTTGATACTGGGACCTACCCTCTTAGGCTCGCTGCAATTCATGCCTCTGATCTGCTGACACCCCAGGAACCATCACCATTTAAGCTGGGTGGGAAAGGGATCCCTTCTGGTTTTCACATTCTTTTAGAATTGCCACCAAGGTCCTGCAGTTTCCAACAACGTTTGCTAGCCACACTATGGCACCAAAAGCAGTGGTGGTGGATCTTCCTGTGGATTCTGACAAATATACCCACACAAATAGTGATGGCAGCTACTATTGATTGAGAATGTATTATTTGTTGAACATGTCACTTACATTTACATTTAACCTTTGCAACAACTGAATGAAATAAGTGCTGTTATCTCCATTTTTACACATGAGGAAGCTGCTCAAATCCTTACAGCTATTGAGGAGCAAAGCACAAACAAACAAACCACCACCACAACAAAAACCGCACACAAGTAATTTGACTTTGGGGAGTATTATAATTTGGTGGAGAAGGCAGCAAAATCTGCCCACCTCATTAGGTGAAAAAAATAATTCTCAGTTCATGACATATATCATCTGAATGGATCAGCCTGGGATCACCCCAAGTGGCTCTGGGGACCTCAACTTGGGTTAGAGAGTTGAGCAGAGCTAAGTGCTACGGCAAAGCAGTCTGTGGTTAGGGGGAGCTGTTGATTAATAACACCAAAATTAAGTGAGCATTTACTGCGTGCCCAGCGCTGGATTAAGTGCTTTGTGCAAATACCTCATATACCCTCACCACAACCCTATGGAAAAGCAACAGTTTTCACCCCAATTTATATAAGAGAAGACCGAGGCTCAGCATATTAACCAAGTTGCCCAAGGGTGGATGACGAATCACTAGAGAGCCCCAGACCTGGCTGGCCTGCCTCCAATTGCTCCTCATGATCACACTACCTTACTCCTCATGAGGTTGGGAAATCCTGCCAGATCACAAGGCACATTCTTTCTTCTAGTACTGGAGGGAAGGAAGCCGGGAGCTTTTGCTGTTCACTTTTGGTGAACCAGTGACCTGCGATTTTAAGCAGGCAGACTTCCTGTCTGTCTTTGGTGGACTTGGTATCAAGTCAAGTCTCCATGGCTACAGAGTACACAGCTCTTGGGTAGCATGAGCCACCAGACTGGATTTGGAGGTGGTAGAGCATCTGTCAGGGCCTACTGGGTCTTGAGGGCACCGTGCTCAGAAGCCTTTTCCAGATGCACCTGTGGCCTCCTCTACTTCTGTTTGAGTTTGGCCTTCTTACTGATTGGTACCATCACAGTGTGGGAACAGTGTGGGAACTTTCCACGCTGTGCCATGGATAAGACAAGCAGCAGGACTCTTATAAGACCAACACCAGGCTGGCTGGCCAAGCTTGACTGATCTCTTTTCACAACAATATCTTTCATCTTTCTTTAAAATTTTTTTGATCCATCAGCAAAAATTTGAAAGTATGTTCTCAGTGCCACAGGGAGACACAAAGACTCTGCCCTTGTGGAACATATTGTTTAGTTGAGCATGCACCCACACATCCATCCTCAATTAAATGGTCAAAGAGGACAATAGTCATAAAAGTAATCACAGGAGGTGTCACAAGGCAGTGCCCAGGGAAGTGTCGAGAACATCATGTGGATGATCTATGCTCTAAGTAAAGCAGGAAAAGATTGATGTGGCCTGGAGTCTTTGTAAAGGAGGTGAAATGGCAAGGGTAGAGGATAACTTAAAGGAGACAGCATATGGGGTGCACAGGGCTCTAGGTCATGAAAGTTTTTCATAGTTAGCCTCATTCCAGGTAGGAATGTCACGACAAGGTTGAGCTTACTCTGAAAGCCCACCCCATGGCAGCATGGTTAGCAGTGGAGCATGGCTGGGCTGTGTCCAGAGCTGCTGTCCATAGAACCACTCCTCATGTAGGGACTACAGGCACGTACCACCACCATTCCTGGCTAATTTTTTTCATGTATTATAGAGATGAGGTCTCACCTTGTTGCTCAGGCTAGTCTCGAACTCCTGGTCTCAGGCAATCCTCTTACCTTGGCCTCCCAAAGTGCTTGGATTACAGTCTTGAGCCACTGCACCTGGTCTAACTTTTCAATGCATTTTTTTTTTTCAAATTTCTTTGACCATGGAAACTCTCTACTTTTTTTTTTGTACATAACTCTTATTAATATTCAGCAGAAACAGTGATTGTACTTTAAAAAAAAGTCATTGACAATGGTGAGACAGGATATTTCTGAAAGATTTCTATCTTAAGAGCACTTCCTGTGTACCAGCCTTCATAATGGAGGCTGTGGCAAGAAAATATTGAGCCTTTGGGAGCATTTACTTAAGAGAAAGGGACATGGTTAGCATAGTCTAGCATAGTCTTCCCAAAGTACATTGCATAGAACCTTAATCCTGTGAGAAAAACAATTCCTTGGGAAAGTTCAGAATATACCCTCTTTAGATATGCACAGTACATGTTAGTTTTGTTGTAACATGTTCGTTTTGTTTTTGAGAAAGCAGGATTTATTGAGAGGACAGAAAAGTTCTCACAATGGGAGGGGGCCCGAAGGGGTTACCCCTTAAAGTTAACCTTTTTTTCGAGTTGGAGTGTCACTCCGTCGCCCAGACTGGAGTGCAGTGGCACACTCAGGGCCACCCCAACATCGACTTGCTAGGCTCAGGAGATCCTTCCGCCTCAGCCTTCCAAGTAGCTGGAATTACAAGCACACACTACCACACCTAGCTAATTTTTGATTTATTATAGAGACGAGGTCTCACCAAGTTGCCCAGGCTGGTTTCAAACCTGCTGGCTCAGGCAATCTACTTGCTTCGGCCTCCCAAAGTGCTGGGATTACAGGCTGAGCCACTGAACCCAGCCTACGTTAGTGTTTTAAAGGCTCTGAGATGTCCTATAGTTAAAGAAAACTGTTTAACTTTTCTTTCTTTCTTTTTTTTTTTTTTGTTGGAGTCTCACTCTGTCGCCCAGGCTGGAGTGCAGTGGCATGCTCATGGCCACAACAGCCTCAACCTGGTGGGCTCAGGTGATCCTTCTGCCTCAGCCTTCCAAGTAGCTGGGACTACAGGCATGCACCACCACACCTGGCTAATTTTTTTGACTTATTGTAGAGACAAGGTCTCACCACTTTGCCAAGGTCGGTCTCGAACCCCTGGACTCAGGCAATCCTCTTGCCTTGGCCTCCAAAAGTGCTTGGATTACAGGCTTGAGCCACTGCACCTGGTCTAACTTTTTAATGCATTTTTTTCCAAATTTCTTTGACCATGGGACCTCCCTACTTTTTTTGTGCATGACTCTTTTTTTTTTTCTGATTTAATTCTTTATTTAATGAATAGCTTCACAATCAGAATAGTAAACTTTAGTCATAAATTAGTCCACTAATTATAAAGTTGGTGCTAAAACATCTTATGTCATCCAGAAACCACATTATTTTCATGAGCAAATACCAAATCTTTATTACTTGGGCAAGGAAATGGTTATAGTAAACCGAAAAAAAAAAAAAAAAGAAAAAGGTAAAAGAAAAGAAAACAAAAGACAATCAAAATGAAGAAGGAAGAAAGAAAATAGCAGAAACATTCACATTTCTCTGAATTGTGACTGTATTAAAAAAAGACCTT
>CAUYQG010035790.1:0-10274 GCA_963574415.1 Tarsius wallacei | reverse complement strand
TTCCCACTACTGCCAATTCCTTTCTTATAGTATTATGATAATTGTTCAAGATCCACTTATGAATGAGAACATGTGGTACCAAGTTCTTTGTTTCTGTGATAGATCACTCAGTATTACAGACTCTAAGTCCATCCAAGTTGCTACAAAGTTCATAATTCTGTGCTTCTTTATGGCTGCATAATATTCCATTGTGTATATATACCACATTTTTAAAAATCCAGTCCTCTTTTGATGGTCAGCACAGTTGGTTCCATGTTTTTGCTATTGTGAATAACGCTGCAATAAATATGCATGTCCAGGTATCTTTTTCATAAAGTGCCTCCAGGTATATTCCCAGTAGGGGGATTGCGGGGTTGTATGGGAGATCGATTTTTAGATCTTTTAGGAATTTCCAAAGTGTTTTCCACAGAGGTTGTACTACTTTACACTCCCACCAACAGCGTAGAAGTCACATACTCAAATCTTAACTCATAAATACCTTGGCTTAAGACACCACAAAGAAGGTCAGATAAAGATATGAGCCCTTTTAAGCAGACAGCATAGGATAATCCAGGGAGTGGTTCCCAAACTATATGATCATCACTATTCCTTGAGGAGTTTTTCAAATAGTATCCTGGGTTTCTCTGGAGATCCGCTGAATCATCACCTGCAGGGGCCATACCAGGAGTCAGCACATTTTAGAAGAGCCCTAAGTAATGCTGATGATCAGTTGGATTTGGGAACCACCCTAGTTTTTTCTTTGCTCACATACTTGAAAACCTGGGAAGGAATGTAATTAAATGTTTCGTGATCAAATGCAAATGTTTCTCGGCACTGTGTATTATACATTAATTATTTTTCCATTACCTAAAACAATCACAGCTGTTGTTTTGCCACACATGTCACTGGATAAGATCATTTTTTGTTTGCTGTCAGACCTTATGTTATCCACCTAAATGTGTTGACATTTAACATCACCAAAGGGGAAGATTCTATTTCATTGCACAGAAGACATTTCCCATTTCTTCTCTAGCGTTCCCCAAATTACTTAGGCACGTTACATCGGTACATTACAGTCAGGGTGAACTGCATTTTCTCTGATGAGGAGGAAGTTTGTTTTAGACAGTAGTTGTGTGATTTACTTTTATTATTTTAAAAGACTGAAAACAAGTTCAAATTTGTGAACTGATCCATTCCACTTAAACTAATTCTGACCATGCCTCTAAGTATCAATATAACTTTTTGCCTTAGCCTCACCCATCTCATCAGAGGGAGAGTTTAGTTACACGTCTTTCCTTATAGTCTCCAAGTCATTCTCTTAATGGGGTATGGATGAGGCTAATTCCTTGTCAAATGAAGAAAACTCGCTTCTGACTTGAGAAAAAGTATTCACCTTGCCCAGTGACAGTGAAGAATTCTCCAATGCCTAATCCCAGTGCCAAGATACAAATGTATGCACACATATATTCTTTATACCTCAAAAATAGATATAAATTCTCTTTTCAATTCAATATTTGGTAAATAGCAAAGTCACCAATAAATTGACACAAAATGATTCTAACTTCAACATCTCTGTCTTGGAAGTTTCTGTCTATGAAATACATAGGAAGCAATGATCTCAGGAATAAGAAAGATTTTAAACAATAACAAAAATAACTACCATTTATTGAGAGCTTATTACGCACTAAGCACTATGGCTAATGTTTTTAATATCCTATCTAATTTAATCCTATGAGACAGGTATTATTATTATTATTATTATTATTATTATCATCTTCATTTTACTGTTGAAAAACTGAGGCAGAGACAGATTAAATCACTTGCCTGAACTCATATGATCTGTAAATGATAGATCCAAGATTCTACTCCAGGTCTGTTTGGCTCCCAAACTATCAATTTCGTCAATTACTTGACTATTTTTTCTTGCTATTAAGTAAATTTAATCGAGAACTTTTATCTTAAAAAGATAAATTGTTCAGAAAAATTGAAAAAAAGACTAATTCTATATTCAACTTAGGTTCCACTTCAAGAGAAATACCAAGTGTCTGCAAACTCAGAGAAGAAAAGAGGTCTTTAAAGAAAAAACAGACCACAGCTATAAAGCGTCAGATGGCCAACATCTGGACAGCTTGTAGTCGAGCCGAATATGCTGCTGTGTGAATTACAAAGGTATGACAAATTTTTTACTCTGTTCTAATTTGGCTCAGCCTGCCTGCCTTCAGCTTTTTTGGCACAGCTTCCCACATCTGAACTAAAATGCCCTTTCATGAAGCAGTGTATGGCTGAGGATTATCATGCAGACTTTCTGTTTTGTTTTCCACCTCACTTTGTTTATGTGCTGCAGGAGAGGGATCTCGTAATGTTTGATGACTCTTTACATCATATTCTCTACCTTGTACATGGAATGCCACTTTATAAACCTTTGCAGTTGTACACTTATAAACCTTTGCAGTTGTACAGCGGTTTGTTATCTGGGTCTGGTTCCCTAGACACCAACATGAGTCCTGTCTTAGCCCAACTTTTTGGGCATATCAGGGACTGAGGGTCTCTTCATGTGGTTTTTGATCCACATTTCCTCCTCAGCAGTAGCCCTCCTTCCACTACAATGCATCAGGACAGATTTCCTTTGGCAACTCAAGGTTTCAGATTTTAAAATCTTGATCAATTTTTAAAAATTATTTTTGCTTTTAAATCCTACTTAGGGAATAATTCATGCTGTAATGTGATATATAACATAACTGCTACAACAAAGATACACTGCACTGAGAACTTCAAATGCATTATAACATGTCATGTATGCAATTATGAAGCATCCTATACATAGGGCAGCTCTTACTGGGTGCTTTTTACAGACGTGAAAAGTGAAGTATAGACAGGTAAATTAACTCAATTAGGGTCACATAGTTATGAAGTACTATAGACAGAATTAAAGTCCAAGTCTGTCTCACTTGAAGGTCATCATTTTTAGGCATGGTGCTATACTAATAATTAAAGAGATCAATTTATATTATGCTGGATCAGTACTGGGTTAATCCTTTGAGAATTTAGATAAATGTACTAAAAAGAAACAAGACAAAAGTAATACATAGCACATGTATATATATTTGTGTGTGTGTGTGTATATATATATATATATATATATACATATATATATATAATACTGAGGAAAACAACACACTGAGAGACAAGAGATATAGGTTCTAATCCGAACACTACCATACAGAATTTCTACGTATGTGATTTGGGAACATTGCTTCAGTTCCCACAGGTCTTGGACTCATGAAATGAGATTCAATTCCCCTCTAAACTTAGCATTATGTCTACCTATATAACTACCGGGATAGTATTCTATTAACAAAAGAGATGTTGCCTAAAATGTGTTGTACTATGTGAACATTACATTAGACTCTTCTTAGATATCCTCTACATTTCCTGACTTTATTTAGAACATCATTTGATGCTTGTAATTAGAACCCTATATTATACTAGAAATTTTGTCTCATATGAACTTTGCTTTCAAAGATAGTTTCCAGCTTCCTTCTCAAAGTGTACCACTTTTTCTCTAAAGCGAAGTAACTTTGGAACAAAAAGAAATGGCATATATAGTTTATTCATCTCCCAGCATCTAAGTACCCCTTGCAGTTGGATATTATTACTCTCCCATCACTAGCTTTGAGGTAAACTACTACCAGATATTTAATGACCACCAAGTTTGGAGAGGTGGCCATATGAGGGCATAACAGTGGGCTGTTCTCAACCTAAACTTGCCATGGAAATAAATCTAAAAGACTCTTCAGAGACCTCCAAAATCAATCTATTCCTAAGTTACTTTTCAACAAGGAAGTAGAAAAAAGCTGGGGAAAGGGGCAGGGAGAGAGAATAAAAGAGCAACCTGGAGAGGGATCAGGAAACCATCAGAAAGGATAATGGCTTTTTCATGCGGTGGCTCAGCCTATAATCCCAGCACTTTGGGAGGCCGAGGCGAGTGGATTGCCTGAGCCTGCGGGTTTAAGATCAGCCTGGGCAACTTGGTGAGACCTTGTCTCTACAATTAAAAAAAAAAAAGTTAGCTGGGTGAGGTAGCACATGCCTGTACTTCCAGCTACTTGGAAGGCTGAGGTGGAAGGATTGCTGGAGCCCAGCAGGTCGACACAGTGGTGGCTGTGAGTGTGCCATTGCACTCCAGTCTGGGCGACAGAGTAAGTCTACAATTAAAAAAAAAAAAGGTAAAGGATAAGCTGGTGGAGAGGCTAATGGCCATAGGTAGTGGGTCATTAAAAAAGTAATAAAATCTTTCTCTAAAATTGTAAAGAAAGTGAAGAGTCAAATAGAAGACTAAAGAAATTACAGGCAGTTCTCACTTCCAAAGCTCTTCCAACATCTTAGCATGAAAACGAATATGCATTATCAAGCAATGTGGAGGAAAAGCCTATCTTGAATATTCAGGAGGCTTTTTGGGGGGGGTGGGAGGAGTTCTGGGAATTTTCCTTCCTTCCTTCCTTCCTTCCTTCCTTCCTTCCTTCCTCTCTTTCTCTCTTTCACTTGAGGGGTACATGGGAGAATTTGCTACATGATTGTGTGCAGGAAAGGTTTGAGTTTCTAGAGGGCCTTCTCTCCCCCAGTAGCGGACATGGTACCCAGTGGGTAGTTTTGTACCTCTTATTCCCACTCCCTCCTTTAGCAGTGCCCTGCATTCGCTGGTCTCACCTTTTTGCTCACATGCCCAATGTTAGGGCCTGCTTATAAGTGAGAGCATGTGGTATTCAATTTTTTGTTTCTTTGATAGTTCACTTAGAATGATGGTCTCCAGCTGCATCCATGTTACTTCAAAGGACGTGATTTTGTTCTTCTTTATGGCTGCTTAGTATTCCATCACCTATATGTACCACATTTTCTTTATCCAATTTACTTTTGATTGGCATCTGGGTTAGTTCCCTGTTTTTGCTATTGTAAATAGTGCTGCAATAAACATACATGTGCAAGTGCCTTTTTGGTAGAGTGATTCATGTTCTTCTGGGCATATTCCCAGAAGTGAAATTGCTGGGTCATGTGGTAGTTTAATTTTTAGTTCTTTGAGAAAATGCCACATTGCTTTCCACAAAGTTTGAACTAGCTTACATTTCCACTAACAATGTAGAAGCATTCCCTTTTCTTTACAGCCTCATCAACACTTGTTTTTTGACTTTTTTTTTTTTTCAGTTAGGGTCTCACTCTGTCATGTAGGCTGGAGTGCAGTGGCATGCTCACAGTCACTGCAGCCTCCATCTGCTGAGCTCAGACAATACTTCCTCTTCAGCCTTCCAAGTAGCTGGAACTACAGACATGTACTACCACGACTGGGTAATTCTTTGATTTATTATAGTTCTTGCTAAGTTGCCCAGGCTGGTCTTGTACTCTTGGACTCAGGCAATCCTCTTGCCTCTGCCTCCCAAAGTGCTGGGGTTACAGGCCTGAGCCACCATGCCCAGTGTTTTTTGACTTTTTAATTATAGTCATCCTGACTGGTGTGAGGTGACATCCTATTGTAGTTTTGATTGCATCTGTCTAAGCAGGTGTCCTCTTCTTTCTTCACCATTCCATGTGCATCCCTCCCAGAAGTGCATGCTTGATCAAAGAGGACAACCATCCCTGCTAGAAGAGGATCATTCTTCGATCAAGGGTATATGAGTAGTTGTACTTTCCTGTTAGAACCTCCAGACAAGCTCTCAAGAATGTAGAGGGATCTCAAGTAAACAGTCTCACCTAAGGGAGCTGGAAAGAGAAGATCAAGCCAATTACAGAATTAGTAGAAACATGGAAATCATTAAGATAAATTCCCTGCTAAATAAAATAAAGAACAAACACGTTCTTCCAATCCAAGAGTTCTTCCATTGGTTTGTGTTGTCCTTGATTTCTTTGAGCAGTGTTTTGTAGCTCTCATTATAAAAGTCTTTTACCTCTTTGGTTAGATGGATACTGAAGTATTTTATATTTTTGTGGCTATTGTAAATGAGATTGTATTTTCTATTTGGTTCTCAGTCTGCTTGTTGTTAATGCATATAAATGCAACTGTTTTTGCACATTGATTTTTGTATCTCAATACTTTACCACAGTCGTTTATCAGTGTGAGGAGGTTTTTGTCAGACTCTCTAGGGTTTTCTAGGCATAGAATCATATTATATGCAAAGAGGGATAACTTTCTTCTTCTTTTACTACTTGGATACCCCTAATTTCTTTCTCCTGCCTAATTGCTCTGGCTAGGACTTCTACTACTATGGTAAATAGGACGGGTGAGAGTGGACCTCCTTGTCTTGTTCCGGTTCTTGGGGGCAATGCTTTAAGCTTCTGCCCATAAGCATGATGTTGACTACAGGCTTGCCATAGATGGATCTTATTATTTTGAGGAATGTTCCTTCAATGCCTAGATGTTTGAGGGATTTTATCAAGAAGGGGCTTTGGATTTTATTGAATGCTTTTTCTGCATTGATCATATGGTTCTTGGTTTTACACTTGTTTATGATGTGTTATGTTTATTGATTTGCATATGCTGAACCAGCCTTGCATCCCAGGAATGAAGCCCACTTGGTCATGATGCATAATCCTTGAAATTGCTTTTGAATGTGATTTGCTACAATCTTGTTGAAAATTTTTGCATCTATGTTTATCAGGGATATTAACCTGTAGTTTTCTTGTTCGGACTTTGCCATTTTGGGGTATCAGAATGATACTGACTTTGTAAAATGAGCTAGTGAGAATTCCTTCCTTCTTGATTGCTTGGAATACTTTCAATAGGATTGTCATTGGTTCTTCCTTGTACATCTTACAGAATTCAGCTGGGAAGCTATCTGGCCCAGGGCTTTTTTTGTCAGGGAATTTTCTTATAAGTCAGTTGATTTCTTGGATTGTTATTGGTCTGTTTAGGGTTTCAATTTCTTCCTGTTTCAATCTTGGGAAGTTATTTGATGCCAGGAATTCCTCCACTTCCTCGAGATTTTCTGGTTTACTCACATACACATGTTTGTGGTAATCTCTTATCATCTTTTGTATTTCTTCAGGGTCAGTTGTAACATTGCCTTTTTCATTTCTAATTGTGTTTATTTGAATTATCTCTCTCTCAATCTCTCTCTCTCTCTCTCTCTCTCTCTCAATCTCAATCTCTCTCTTTCTCTCTCAATCCCTCTTTCCCTCTCTCCCTCTCTCCCTGTCTCCCTCTCTCCCTCTCTCTCTCTTAGTATGGCCAGGGGTCTGCCAATGTTTTTTATCCTTTCAAAAAAAACAGTTTTTCATTTTATTAATCCTTTGCATGATTTTATTTAACAGTGAATTTATCTTAATGATTTCCATTTTTCTACTAATCCCTCTATATTCTTGAGAGCTTGTTTGGAGGTTCTAGTAAGAAAACACAACTACTCACATACCCTTGACCAAAGAATGGTCCTCTTCTAGTGGGAGTGGTTGTCCTCTTTGACAAAGCATGCATGTTTGGGAGGGATGCACATGGAATGGTGAAGGAAGAAGAGACACCTGCTTAGACAGCAAGATCAACCAAATGAATCAATCAATGAGGTAGCAGACGTTGTAGCCAGATTGCCCTCAAATCCAAGATTCCTCTATATTCTTGATATGTGTGTGCAATGACATAAACTTCCCTCTCAGCACCATTTTCATGGTATCCTAGAGATTTTGGTGTGGTATGTCTTTGGGTTTTTTGTTGTTGTTGTTTGTAAGAATCTTTGTATTTCTACCTTGATTTCTATGTTAACGCCAAACCATCCAGAAGCATGTTGTTTAATGTGTGTTTCGCAGGGTTCCTGTTGGTGATATTTATTTTTATTCCACTATGGTCTGAAAAGATGCTTGGTGTGATTTTGGCCTTTTGAAATTGATTTGTACCCGAGTAGGTGATCAACCTTGGAGTATATTCCATGTACTGATGAAAAGAATGTATAATCTATGGTTTCAGGTGAAGTGTTCTGTAGATATCTACTAAATCCAATTGGTCTAGTATTGAGCTAAGGTTCCAGATTTCCTTGTTAGTTTTTTGCCTCAATGATCTGTCTAAGGCTTTTTTTTTAAGGTAGGATTTATTGAGGAGACAGAAAAGCTCCCACAGTGGGAGGGGACCCAAAGGGGTTACTGTAGTTTAAGGCTGTTAGTGGGGTATTAAAGTCTCCAGGTATAATTGTACAGCTGTCTATCTCCTTTCTTAGTTTAATTAGGATTGGTTTTATAAATCTGGGATACTCCCATGTTGGGTGCATATATATTTGAGGTGGATATTTCTTACTGGTAAATTGAGCCTTTTATCATTAAGTAGTGTCTTTAGGTGTCCTTTTTAACTTTTATTGGTCTTAAAATCTATTTTGTCTCCTATCAGAATATACTCCTACCCTTTTTTTTTTTTCTTTTTATTTGCCTGGAAGATCTTTTTTCAGCACTTTACCTTCAGTCTGTGGGTGTCATATGCAGTAAGGTAGGTTTCATTAAGGCAGCAGAAGGATGGATTGTGTTTCTTTACCTAATTTGCCACTTTATGCCTCTTGAGTGGCCTGTTCAGTCTGTTCACGTTTAAGCTAATTATTGATATATGGACTTTGTTTCTATCATATGGCTAGTAAGAAGCTGCTTTGCTTTTTAGGTTTTGCAGTTGATTTTCATGGTCTGTAAACTCTGTGCTTGCCTAGGCTTTATGCTTATGCTTTTGTAATGGGTGGAACTTTCATTTCTGTGCTTAGAACTTTCTTAAGCATCTCCTGGAGGGTTAGTCTAGAGGTGGCATATTCTCTTAGGGATTAGATATCTGATACTCCATTAATGAAGCTTAGCTTGGCAGGATAGGAAATTCTAGGCTGAAATTGCATATCGTTAACAATGTTAAAGATGGGACCCTAGTCTCTTTTTGCTGTAGGATTTCAGCTGAGAAGTCAGCTGCAATTCTGATGAATCTTCCTTGGTAGGTGGTCTGACCCTTCTCTCTACCTGCCTGTAGGATTTTTTTATTTCATGCTTACCTTAGGGAGGCAGATTATTTTGTGCCTTTGGGATGATCTTCTCATGTAATACTTTACAGGAGTTCTCTGAATCTCTTGTGCCTGCATGGCCATGTTTTTAGTAAGATAGTGGAAATTTTCTTTCTTTTTTTTTTTTTTTTTCTATGCATCGTTAGCCTTTATTTTAAAATCAGACACCTGGCTTTATATTTTATGGAGAAAAGGTTAAAAGCCCTAAACAACTGCAGCATAATCCCCAGGAGCATTGTAAGATATAAAATAATAGTATCTAGATCACGGAAATTCTCTAAAATATCGATTTTTTAATTGATTGCAAATTAATATGATCAGTTATCAAAGTAAAACTCTTTTGTCATACATGTTTCTTTGATGACATCTCTAAAGACTTGTTTTGGAGTGTTCTCAGCTTCCGTTTCTCTCTCAGGGATGTCAGTCAATCATAGATTTGGTCTCTTTACATAATCCCAAACCTCTTGTAGGCTTTGCTCATTCTTCCTAAGCTTTTTCTCCTTGTTTTTGTTGGACTGGATTGGTTCAGTAGTTTGATCCTCAGGCTTTGAGATTCTTTCCTTTGCCTGATCAGTTCTGTTGTTGAGGCTTACTATCGTGTTTTGAAATTTCAGAAGAGAATTCTTCATTTCCAGAAGTTCAAATTGGTCCCTCTTTCAATGGCCAGTTGAGCTTTCACTCCTTGCACTATTTTTGTGGGCTGAATAATGTGTGTCTACCATTTTATGGATCTCATGGATTGAGTGTATTTGCCATCCATAGTCTGAATTCTGTAATTCTATATCTGTCATCAGGGGTAGGTTGTTCTGGGTAAGTTCCATTGCTTGGGATCTGAGAAGCGTTTTTGTGGTTGTTGACTCATTAAGGCTTTGGGAACTGCCATTGTTTATTAGCTGGTTCTTCCTCATCTGTTAGGGAAGACTATTTTCTTTTCACTTTCTGTTTTGTTATTTTTTTTCTTTCTTTTTTTTTTTTATTGTTATTGTGGGGTACAGTTAGGGGTTAGGCATACAAAAATGTTTCGTTCAGGTACCCTTGTTGATAAGAGGTGTCTCCCCATCCCCAGACAGATACCCACCACCATTAATCCCATCCCCCTCACCCTCCTCCCCCCCAATTTCCCACCACTGTCAGTCATTTTCTTGTGGTAATACAGTGGATGATCAAGGTCTACTATATGAGTGAGAACATGTGATACTTAGTTTTTTGTTTTTGTGAGAGGTCACTCAGTATTATGGACTCTAGTTCCATCCAGGTTGCTGCGAAATTCATGATTTCATTCTTCTTTATGGCTGC
>CAUYQG010035787.1:0-26866 GCA_963574415.1 Tarsius wallacei | reverse complement strand
AATGTTTGTCTATTTAAAAGTAAATTAAGCCGGGCTCGGTGGCTCAACCTGTAATCCCACGCCTTTGGGAGGCTGAGGTGAGTGGATTGCCTGAGCCCACGGGTTCGAGACCTGCCTGGGCAGGCGAGACCTCATCTCTACGATAAATCAAAAAATTAGCCGGGCGTGGTAGCGCGCGCCTGTAGTTCCAGCTATTCGGAAGGCTGAGGCGGAAGGATCACCGAAGCCCAGCAGGTCGAGGCTGCGGTGGCCGGGAGCGGCCACTGCACTCCAGTCTGGGCGACGGAGTGAGACTCCAACTCAAAAAAAAAAAAAAAAAGTAAATTAAAAATGTATATTAACTTTTTATATGTTACATTATCTATTTTTTTGTTTGTTTATGTAGTTGCTAAAATTTTAATAAGAAATAGTAAAGGGTCAAGTTATACTCATTTTGGATTTAGATTATGGCTGCTAAACCATGGCATAAAAACAAAAATCTTTTGACATTGCTTTCTCTTAGTTAATATTTTAATACTACAAGAACAGCCAGTATCGGAAAGCCTATATACAATTTTCTAAACTAAAATTAGGTCATACATACCTAAATCTTCTTTGTAACACCCCTACTCTGGTAACTGTTATTAAAAAATTATTTTTATCCACCATATTTTAAATTATCTGAAAAGAAGCAAAATTGTCTCATACATTTCACTCTCTATTGAAAGAATTCCTAGATATGTTACATATTTTAATGTCTTTCTGTCTAATTTGTAAAATCTACATAATCGATCTGAGTCGCAATGCTTTTCTACAAGCTCACTTGATGCAAAAGTTGTTAAAATGTCTCTTTAGAAAATGGCATACCCAGGATGCCACATCATTTGCCCTCATTAAAAACAATGCTCAGCCTCACTAATCATCAAAGAAATGCAAATTAAAATCACACTGAGATATCATCTAACTCCCCTCAGGATGGCCATCATCAATAACTCAAAAAACAACAGATGCTGGAGAGGATGTGAAGAAAAGAGAACATTTCTACACTGTTGGTGGGAGTGTAAACTAGTACAACCTCTGTGGAAAGCAATGTGGCGATTTCTAAAAGGTCTAAAAATTGACCTTCCATATGACACAGCAATTCCCTTTCTGGGAATATGCCCAGAAGAACTCAAATCACTCTATGAAAAAGATAGATACCTGCACATCCTTGTTTATTGCAGCATTATTCACAATAGCAAAAACATGGAACCAACCATACTACCCATTGAAAATGGATTGGATTTAAAAAATGTGGTACATGTACATGATGGAATATTACACAGTCATAAAGAAGGACACAATTATGAACTTCGCAGCAACTTGGATGGCGTTAGAGTCTATAATACTCATTGATCTATCACAGAAACAAAGATCTGAGTACAACATGTACTCACTCATCAGTGGACCTTGAACATTTATTATAATACTCTAAGAAAAAGATTGGCAGTAGTGGGACATTTTCAAGGAGGTGGGGCACATAATACCCATAAAGGTACCCAAACTTCACCTGCACAATGATCACTTATGTACCTATCCCTGAGGTGTAACCCACATTTAAAAAATAAAAACAATAAAAATAAATAAATAAATAAAAACACTGTTCCTTTCATGATTTAAAGAATGAAAAAATGTTGAAAGTTAGTACAATATTCCACGTGTAGAAGGCCTTCTGGTCTCTTGACTTAAGAGAGAATTTACCTAACTTGAATTGTTCAGTTTTGATATCTCCTTGGTCTGGATAATTTGGATTGTTTTACCTTTTTAATAATGTAGTGTATGTCAATTCATTAGCTGTGTGGAACTTTGACCGTTCAGACCATACTCTGAACATGCTGAAATTCTTTTGTGAGTACTGAATTCTTGAGGCTTTTTGGGCCCTGTCTCTGTGTTGTGCTTTACAGCTTGAATAACAGTAACATCGCTTACTTCCTTCGGGGTAGATGTGTTTTAATGGTTGTGAAATGCTGCCTTGTTTTTAAATGCATAATTATAGGTTTTTCATTTGCCTGAGATTTTAATAATTTAAAAGATGCTTTTCTGGTAATCAAAATGAAATACTTTTTTCTGATAATTAGTTCAGTCACTTTTAAAGAGTCAATGATGAGCATATTCATGCTGTGAGATATAAAAGGTAATTAAATAGACTTTATTCTTGAATATATTTGTCTCTTTGCCATCTATTGAAATTGCTATTTAAATTTAGTAATTGTAAGAAATCGATGTTTTCTTAATGGAAAACAATTAATAGAAGCTTTTCAATTCAGGAATAATAAAATTTCTTCAGGTTTTTTATATTCATCATATGATTATAATGTGGGGTGGGGGTGAGTAGGTGTGGAGAGTCTATGACCAAATTTGACTCTAAACTTGCACATAATAATAGGAAAGAGACAGAGAATGAAGCTACTTCAAAAACTATTTTCAGAGACATTTCATAGACTGAACATCTATAAAGAAGCAAAACTATCTAAGCCTTAATTCCAGAATTGTTCAAGATAAGAAAGTATAATAATATGAGGGAACATAATATTAAAGAATTCCTACAATAGTTAATACAAAGGAACTCACCAGGTAGAACTAGATTTTAGTCTAAGGGGTAGATTACATTCCGTGACAGAATACTGGCAAAATTAAGGTTTGGAAAAAGATTCTCAGTCTTTAGATTGGCATTTGGATATATCCAGGTAAGAACTGGATGAGAATACAGAAGAGGAAGTAAAAAGGTTTCCTGTCTTTGGTCCCTTATGTTAATAAGAGGGTATGCATTTGGAGGTAAGACTTGGTAGAGGGAGGTATAGGAGATTGGTGGTAGTGATGAGTAAATGTGACTATGAAATAACACAAAGCTTAAAGTGTGTTCCTTGAGCAGTTTGGTACAAGTTTTGTTGGCAATAAGTATATACAGAGTGTCACTCCAGAGCTTAGACCAGTTGAACTAAACCACCAGATCTCAAACATTTTAATCTGGGTTGTTTAATTCTGAGTTTTATTGGGAGATAGAGCAGGCATGAGCATCAATATTGTTATAGGATATGTGGAGAAAAAATATTAGGGCTTTTAGGAGAGATGAAAGTCTTCTCTGCGCTTCTGTAACAATGTCTTATGGTGCCCAGCCCTGCTCTGTCTCCCAAGCAAACTTAGAATTAGCCTTATAATATTTTTTTCCCATAAATTGAAGTCTATCAACTATTTTCTTTATTTCTGAGGATAATTTCAGCTCACCTACAGTGTTGCTTAACTCTGCTTTATAAATTAGAAAGTAAATGAATGCCTAGTCCGTTGTCCAGTAGAGGAGTTTCTAGAAATCCAAGATTTTAACTCCGACATCAGAGAGTTGTCATTGATTAGGAAGAACTGAGTAGATAAATCTTCAAATTCATGAAGCATTCCACATTTTTAAAAAAAATCAATACTCATTTAAAAATATTTATGCAGAATCAGTTATGTCAGTTAATATACTAGAAGGTAATGACCTACAATGATAATTTTTAAAGTTATGCATTGTATTTAAGTTAGTAACATTGTACCAACATTAATTTCCTATTTTTGACAATATATTTTGGTTACCTAAGCTGTTATAATTGGAAGAAGCTGCTTGGAGGGTACAGGGGGGAGACTGTACTCTTTCACAGCTGCTTGTGAGTCAAACTATAAAAACACAATATAAACAAACAAACAAAAACAGACATGGCGGCTGTCCTCACAGATGTTATGGCGTACAAAATGCGATGAGATTTAACCAAACAATCAAAAATCATACAAAAAATCTTAACTGTAATGAGTCCTGTGATGCAGGACACAGAAACACAATAGATTTATGGAGACATGTGCTAGTTAGATAATCAGGGAAGCCGTCCTTGTAGAAGTCAAAATGCTATTGAGAATTAACTAATTAAGAGAAGAAGGAGAACATGGAGGATGGGTGGAACTGTGTATGTCAAGATCCTGTAGTGTGCGGGGTAATTAAAGTCCAGTTCATCCAGAGTACAAAGTAGGAAAGAACACCAGACTGGTCAACGCCTCACATAATGTAAGACTTGTGGGATATGATTGATATTTAACTTTGTCCCAATAGCACTATGAGACTTCTGAAAGCTTCTAAGATGGTTTACATATTAAATGACAATTAGTTAACCTTAGGGAAATGCATGTATTCTTCTTTGCTAGAGAACTGACCATGTTTACATGACATACCAATCTTGTCAATTCAGGAGTATAAGGACTTAGGGTATATAAGTATAGTTCACAGTCTCAATGCTAACCTTTATTTTCACATTTTAAAAAATTTATCCAAGCATATGACATCATAGAAAAGTACACAAGTCACAAAAAAAGAGTCCTAATATTTACACTCCCATGTGGCTTCTCTCAGGTGAAGAAATAGAACATCAAGAGTAACCCAGGAGCCACTCTCATGCCCCTTCATAATTACTGCACCCTTCTACCTCTAACATAAAGCCATGATCTTCACTTCTGTCCTGAAGTCTGATTTTCACTCCCTTGAATTTATATAAGTAAAATAATTATGCATTATTTTGTATATGCCTTCTTTTTCTCAGTGATATATTTGTGATTTATTCATGTTATTGTACATAGCAACTGTTATTATCCCATTTAATGGATATTTATTGATTTATTAATTTAAATCTTGATGAATATTTGTGTTATTTCTGTTCACTTAATTTTAAGCATGGAATGTGACAGATAAGTCATTATTTCAGTGTAGCAGTTTCATTTGTGTAAACTTTTCTTAACAGCTTAAATCATAATACACAAATAAATAATAACATAATTTAAACATAGAGTCATACTGTTTTAAGAACGCTAGAGAGAAATACAAAGTAAAAAATTAAATTTTATATTAATGAAAAAGTTTGAAATATGAATGGAAACAAAATTTATAGTTTGGGAAATGAGAGATTTAATTAACAATGTTCAAATAAAGCAATTAATTTTCCATTTTGATGACATATATTTATGTTGGAGATTTCTTCATTGGAGCTTTACAGAAAATAAGAAAATAAAAAGTTTAATTATAGTATATATGGTTTACAAATAAGGTTAGGCTTCAGAAAAATTGTGAAAGCTTTTTCAATTTTTTTCTAGAAGCTTTGCTGTGTTTACCTATTTGATACATTCACTGCCCCTCCTCATCTGTGATCTGTATTATAGAAAAACAGTGTCTTCATTTAAGCCCTTTGAGAAACAACTTTGAAAAAAGATTAAACAGGCAAGCAATTTACTGGGGAAAACACTTATGAAGGAGAAACGGGGAGGAAACGGGGAAGGTGGGAAAAGTCTTCAGAACAAACTACACCCAACCTCTGAGAATAAGCAGGAGCTGGAAGGAGAATCAACTAGGAATGACTGTGCAGTTGCAAGACAGCTTTGGCCAGGGCAATGTGGAGTCCTAGAGCCAATGTTATCCATTCAAAGAATTCTAAGTTTTGCAGGAGTATGCTTGCTTTAGCATCCCTGCAGGAACAGGGATATTCATGTGGGAGCAGCCAATGGAAATGTAGTACAAATAAGGACAAGGGCAGGTCAGAATGGGAAGTAGCTGGGACTATCAGTCATAATGCTTCCACAGCAGGAGATCTGAATGAAACAATTTCATGACTGCCATAGTCTAATCCTAGAACGACACACATCAACTCCCACACACAGTTCTTCAAGAACAGCTCTTCTGTATTTCAAGTGAGTTTCTCTTCCTGAGGAGAGACTTAGAAGAGGGAAGTTAGTGAGATGATAAGATGAACTACCACCCTCCTCACTAGGGTTGGCCTCAGTGTACGCATGGTACTCATCTTTTCCCTCCTTCACTATCCATTCTACATTCTTCTCAAGCTCTGATGGCTTACGAAGTGATGTGATGTAAACTGTCATCTTTGCAGAGTCTGAGACCTTTACAATCATAAACTTTGCCGGATGGGATTTCTGCATTCTTGATCACAGTTACAATATGGCAAGGATGGACCAGAAGGTTCTCCAGCGAATCATCCAGGATCCACACAGATTCCACCCTAGTCCCAGGGTGTAGCAGCAGCCCTAGTGCCTCTCTCATCAGGGTCAATCACCCCTTCCAAAATGGTGATTTCTTTTCTCATCTGCTAGTCCCTTGAAAGAAAATACCCACTTTACTCTGGGGACATCCATAGTTCAATTGAATATGAGCTAACCTCCTTGCAAGATTGGAGTCCTTAGGTAATAAGAACCTGCAGACATGAAGTGGCCAGGGTTAGGAAAATGCGGTGCAATATCATTTTGGAGTTCTCTCTTGGCCAGAAAAATAAGGTTAGTTTCACAGGTTTCCACTTGACCTTCCCTACCAAGATAAATCTTAGTCTACCAACCAAGGACCCAATGTGGAGACTATTCTTACTGCCACGTATGGCAACTAAAATTATAAATGACAACCGGTAGATCCACAAAGGGATCTGATTTGGAAATTGACTCAGGTATGGGAAATGAAAGAAAACAAAGACCATGACTTTTTATTGGAGAGCCTCTCCCATCCCTCCACTGTTTCCTCTTCTGGCTGGAAATATTAAGCAGCAATCTTTGACGATGCCCATCTACTCTATCTCTGGTCATGCCGTGCTCTCTTAGCCATCTGCACAACTCCCTGGTACTTGAGTCCCTTGGCTGCCCTCTGCTCTTGCAAGTTCTTATATAATACTTCCAGCTCCCTTGTATCCAGTGGTCAGGTTAATCGTCACAACCTGTCCTCTATTACTGGGGGTGCAGAAAGGGGAATGAGCATCAACTCCTTGGATATTAATGAGTCCAGTTGTGTGGTCATCTCTCCTACCGTCATTATTGATCTACAGAGGGGACTCACTCCCAAGCTACTTTGTGGTATTCATGCTGTTCTTTCTCACTAGCACATATTTGATGGCCTTGGTGAAAAAATTATGCATTCTGGGCCTTTCTGTGCTGTACAGATTCCCTTGGCCTTACTAAATACAGTCTATATTCATTCTTGTATGCCCACTTACCTTGGTACCTTTATTCCTTGCTCTGTGGTCTCCAGAACAACTCAGGCATTTGACTTCAGTTCTGAAAACTGAGTTTTGGTTTTCAGTTTCTTCAGGCTTCCAAGAGGCAACTATCAGCCAATTGTCCCATCCCCTGGGGTACTTTCCAGGGTATTAAGTCCTATATCCTGAGAAAAGTGCCTCCAAGTTAATAAATTCTCACTTAATACAGTTTTATGTTTCAGCACCCTTGACCAGGTATCTTCAAGTACTCTCCTGGTTTCTGTCAGCACATGCTAGGTAGTTCTTACAGCTCCTTTTGTATATACTCTTTTTCTTTCTTTATTAAGACAGCAATGACTCACCAAATTTGGAATTTTACAAGTAGTTATAGGTTTTTCAGCCGGGAGAAGTAGTTGGGGCCAATTCTAAATAAGATACCTGGTATCTTGCAGGAAAGAGACCTCTGCTGTCATCTAGCATGGGGAAAATGCAAGTTCTTAATAAGGAAGGGTGAGGCAATTCTGCAAGCTCATAGGAACAAGAAGATCTGCAGAGTTAACATGCAGAGGGGCATCCATGTCAGTGTATCTATCCCATGATTTACAGTCTTGTTTTCTCAACCAAGATGCTGACCATTGCACAAGACACCTGTCTTGGATAAGCTTGTAAATGTCACTAGAGCACTAAACTAATTATCAGAACCTCAGTCCTGCTTCATTGCGTCCTGCTTTTGTGTAAGCTCCCAAAGACACACAAAAGAGATTTATTGGGAAGAGTGTCTATAAAGGAAAAAAAAAGAGAGGAGAGAGAAGCGAGCAAGAGAATATGGGGAATCCCTTCAGATGGTAAAGCTTGCCTGACCCCTGGTAAGCAGATGAGGAAGGGTGAACAACTGGGCAGAAAGAATGTCAAACCACAGTGCAGTACTAAAACTACTAAGACATTTTGCTTGGTCCAGTGGGGAGTTCTTTAAGCTGTGCTCACCTGTCTCACTCGTAGGAACAAGCCTACCACTGCTGTGCTGACTTGCTGGGTGCAGTCCTTCATAAATGTGGTGTGATAGATAGATCCAGAAGAGCAGCAGCTGAGTCCATGGTCTTACTCTCCTCCACCAGGAGATCAAGTTGCACATTTGCAAGGTCACCACGGTGCATCTCCAAGGCTTCCTTTTCTTTTTCTTTTCTTTCTTTTTTTTTTTTTTTTTTTCCTGAGTTGGAGTCTCACTCTGTCTCCCAGGCTGGTATGCAGTGGCATGCTCACGGCCACCCCAGTGTCAACCTCCTGGGCGCCGGCAATCCTTCCACCTCAACCTTCCAAGTAGCTGGAACTACAGGCGTGCACTACCACACCTAGTTAATTTTTTATTTCTTGTAGACACGAGGTCTAGCCAAATTGCTTGGGTTGGTCTCAAACCCGTGGGTTCAGGCAATCCACTCGCCTTATCCTCCCAAAGTACTGGGATTACAGGCCAAAGGATTCCTTTTCAACTGACTACCAATTCAGCTGGTGGGACTTTAGCAGGAGACAGACAGGAGGAAGCCAAGAACTTACTCTCTTTCTTTTGGCTAACTACCCAACAGCAACCGCAGCTTTTTGTGGGCTTATCTTCCATGCGAGCCCCAGCAATTTCCGGGCAGCACCCGCTGTGGTTCCTGGTAGCACTGGGAGTCTGGCCTCTACATTCTCAGTGAACGTTCTCCCATTGCCCCTTTTGCCCTAGAGATGCTTGATGTTTCCTGTTGTATTAATCTCTGGATTCAATCACTGCCCTCTCTTTTGCTTCTCAGTTTTTTCATCATCTGAAAAATCAATTTCTTTTATTCAATATATCATGTTTTGAAAAATTAAAGTGGTTTCTATTTACTTGCCTGGACCCTAACTGACAGGATTAGTATAAATAATATAAACCAGGTTACCTTCATTAAAAATATGTTTTGTTTTAAATCTAGGTTTCAGAAAATACACTTTTGAGTATTTTCTGAAAATCTAGGTTCCGAGTAACACTTTTCTAAATTAACTTATGAAAATTATTATCAACTTTAGGGATATTCTTTTATCTATAACTTATTGTTTTAATTAACATGTACTTAAAATCACAGCAAAATATGAGTTTTAAAAAAACCAAGAAATTATATTTGGTAAAACGTGTTTTATTGTTAAAGATATACAATATTTATACCTGGAGACAGGCAATTCTAATTCTATACTGCTGATCCTGACATTTAAAAATAGTATTAATTGGTAGAAAACTAAATCAATACCCATACATTGCAAAATAGAAATGTGTATTAATTTGGATATTTTTCTTCTCCCCTTATTGAGTCTTCAAGCCAATAGGTAAGGGTAATAAAATGCTCAATGATGCATTTAAAATTGTTAATGCCTTTTTTAATGGACTGTCCAAATACAGATTTATCTACCAGATAGATTCATGTTCACCATTTAGACTGAACTGTAATGAACACATTTATCTGTATCTTGATCTTCACTGATACGTTTGACTAGACAAGTAACCTTTCTCAGTGTTTCTGATCAGTCTGCATTTTGAGCATTATCAGTTATCAAGACTTGCAGAATCTAACATCATCTATGATGAAGAGTTATTCTTTCAAAGCAAAAAAGAAAACGTGGGGGGAGAAAGGAGAAAGTAGAGGTCAGTGGAAATGGAGTTTTTTTTTTTTTTTTTTTTTGCAGATCTCCACTATGAACCTACTTACTTGATACATTAAGAAGGTATAATTGTTGACCTTGCTAATTACCTTAACTTTGAGATCTTGGCCTCTGGACCTTGGCATCCACTGCAGGGACTACTTCCCCAGTCGTTTTTGGCCAGACCTCAACCTACACCATGGCCTGGTAATTCAAGTCCCCCAGTGGGTGCTACAGCATACTATATATGCCCCAACTGCAGTCTAATTAAGGTGTTTTTTCCATTTGCATCTTTAATTAATTCTCTGTTATACTGATCTGACTCAAAATGCTTTATATAATCAGTGAACTGATTGGCTGTCACTTGATGCAGGAGTAAGAATAAACATGAAGCATCCCAAAGGAAAAGAAAAAGATCTTTGGCGACCTCGGATAAAAATTTATACTTACAAAATAATATTAACAAGATATTCTTGATTTATGATGAGTTCTAAACCTCTTGATTTTTTCTCAAATCAGAAAAATCTAATGAAAATGCTAAGTTTTTAATTAGGTTAAGTCATATGAAATGACTGCTATTTGACTATTTTGGACCTAAATTTTGCAATTTCATAAAGTTCAACATAATATTTAGGATTCTAAAAGCTGAAGCAAGATCATCTAAGAACAACTGTTGAGCATACAAGACTTATGTGTGAAATTGCCTAATGCCATTTATAAAATGAAGACAATCAGCAAATGTCTATAATCTGCAAGAACCCATCTAGACCCTGAAAAATGTCAAAAACATGGGTTTTCCAAAGCATCAATCTTTTCTTTCTACTGACCTGATACTCTTGCAAGATTTCAAGTTATGTGCCTGTATGAGAATCAAAACATACCAGTGTAAGTTCAAACTTCTTTCATCCTGACCATTCTGCTCACAGCAATGTTCCTTATTACACAGAAAGGAATCTGAGTGTTTGTCTAGATTTTGTCTTTTCTAACTAGTCATGCACGTTTTACCAAGTCACTGTCAAAACTATCATTTTGTTCACCTGGAAATCAATGATATTGATCTTACTGTTTCTAAGGTTCATTGACTCTAAAGAATGATTCATTGCATAGTACTGTTCTTGAGTACTGGTATTACTGGCAAATTGCAACCTGTTTCTGCCTCTTAAAACATTCTTCTGAACTCAGTTGTCAACTTAATTAGCATCCAAGAATGCTTAATTTTTTAAAAAATTGATTCCCACAATTATGAAATCTGTTAATCTGACTTTACGTTACTGCACCATTCATGACACATAAAAATTAACATGATAATTTTAACAAACATTGTAGAGCTATACATTTACGTTTAAGCTGACTATTCTGGTATGCTTCTCTACCTCTATTTTCACAGTCCCCTGAGGGACATGTTTCTACCTGCAGCCTCTTAAAAGCCATTAGTTTCCCTACAAATTATCAGTAGAAGCTTGAGTCTGACATTGTCTACAATTGGCAGTGACCTGACCAGAACCAGAGGCCATGAACACAGCACTGCTCCATTCCTGCCACAACTGTGAATAGAACTCTACTGCTTGAAACTGACCCACAAACCCAGATTTACCCATTACTCTGTTGTTACTACTACAAGAACCATAGAAGAAGGAAAAAAAAGTTACTTTTTCCTTCATACCTTTCATACTCACTCAAGAATTTCCATTAGCAGAGCTTAGCTAGAAGTCAGTTGCCAAGGGATTCTGGGATATGTCATTTGTTTGCTTCCAGCTCCCTGTGTTTCAGCATAAAGCTTAAAGGGGTGGGAATGAATTTGAGAGCCAACAAACAAGAACATGATGGTTCACTTCTACAGCTCTTGAGCATCTACTCTAACTCTTTTATCCATATTAATCTTCCATACACAATACACAAAAATAATTCACCTAATAAGGCAACTCTTCTTATTTCAAATTAAGTGCATTCAGAAAATGGGGACAAACAAGGATCCATATATATCCATCACTGTGTGATGTTATTTCTTTTCTAGTCTATTCAATAGCCAACTAACAATAGCTATTGATAGATTTTAATGAAATATCCAGTAGTTACTATGCAACAAACTAAAGACCAAAGTATAATGTCAGCTACTACCACAATTACTAAACAAAGGAGTAGATAAAAGGGAAAAAGTAAAATAAGAAATGAAATAATTAATGAATATATACAAATCCATACATTTGATACACATTAAGATTATAAAAACATAAATAAGAAAATATGTGTAAATGTTATGATCCTCTTTTCTACAAGTAGTTACCTAAATATGCTGTTATTAATAACAATAGATAGACAGATGTGAGGCAGCAAGAAACAGAGAGGGAGAGAGAGAGAGAAAAATGGACACAGATTCAAAGATGGAGACCAGAAAGCATAAATTCTTAAACAGTAAGAGATAGTTACTAATTAGTGGCCTAAGAGCCACTGAATTTTTTTCCCCTCCACAAAGTAGTTTGAGAATTTGTAAGAATAGGCACCCAAACCAGAAAAATGCACATGGGCAGATACTTGCAATGTTTCTCCCATGTTTCAGGATTCTCTCTTAGAGTGGAGATCCAACAACTCACTGTGCATTTTCTGCAATGATTATTTATTATTTTTCTAACAAGAGAAAACTAAGATGCTCTTAAGAAGAAAAGGAAAGGTAGACTTCTGGTAAAAGGAAAATTTTCTATACTCCTAGAAAATGAAAATAACAAATACTATCATTGAAATGGCTACATAATATCAAAAACAATGTTTTAGTGAGTAAATAGTTGTGTTGAGCAGTTTTAGTGAACCTAGGATTCTGTTCATGAGTATCATAGCATTTTGAATTTTGCTTGTTAGATAATATATACCAAACTTTTTTTTTGAAAGCAGTATTTATTGAGAAGACAGAAAAACTCCCACAGGGGGAGAAGACCCAAGAGGGTTGCCCATAGCAAATTTTTCAAATCCAAAATAGTTTATAATAACTTTATCCTCCACAAAGATGTTGAATTTTATTTAGTTCATTTTCAAACTGACTCATTTGGGAAAGTTTTTTGTATTACAAGTCAGCAAATAAATAGAGCCTCTGGTATGGGAATAATAAGAAACTTTTCTTGTGTATAACAACATTTTAGTGATTAATATCTGATATATGTATAGGTATAGTTTCAATTTTTTATAAACAATACAGATCAAGCATTTTTGCCCACATTTCCACGGTTTTTGGATTCTGTGGACGGCTTAAGAACTATGTACCTTCCCAGTGTTTCTTTTATTATGCTCCTTTAATTGTTAAGTAAAGACTGAATTTGTTTAAACTCATACTGGATATAAATTCAATACTGGATATAATTCAATGATTGATAATAATATTGATGATAATATTAATGTTTTTTAATGGACTGTCCAAATGCAAATTTATCTACCAGATAGATTCATGTTCACCATTTGGACTGAATTGTAATGAACACATTTATTTGTATCTTGTTCTCCACTGATGCATTTGACTGGATAAGTCAACTTTCTCTGTAATAATATGCACTAAAAAAAATGCACATGAACAGATAAATGTCATATTTCTCATGTGTTTCAGAAGGCTAACTTAGAGTGAAGGTCCACCAACTCACTCTGCAATAGTCTTACTCTAGAATAGTCTATGATATCAAATTAACAGAGGAAAGTAACTACCTGAAAGTGAGTACCCAAGGAAAAAAAAACATTCTATGTTATTTATTTATTTTGATATGCAATCTGTAACAAATTCATTACATTGGTTACTCCTCAATATTATTTGCAAGTTATTTCACAGGAAAAGAACAAAGATGAAATGAAGAATAATCAAACTAAATTTAGTTTATGGTGATTTATAATAATTTTAACTTTAGTTGAACACTTAAAATTCAAATTAAAGATATTTAATTACGATATAAAATTATTTTCTTAACAATGGTCCGCAACCTTTTTGGCATCAGAGAGAAGTTTCGTGGAAGACAATCTTTCCACAGACCAGAAGGTAGGGGATAGGATATTTACAGGATGAACCAAGCACTTAGCATTCATAGCGCGTTTTATTATCATTACATTATAATATATAATGAAATAATTACACAGCTCACCATAAAAATAGTCATGAATAAAAGTGGTAAATAAAATAATGGGTGAACCACATGCAGACTAAAATAAGTGTCAGATTCTGACCTAAAGCCTATAACCAGATGCAGCTGTACAAACGAAGTACATCAACTCACTTGCCACTCACTGATAGGGGATTTTGATCTGAGTCTGCAAACAATTGACTTATGGTCTCTGTGCTGTGAAACCTCACTACTAATGTTAATCTGTATTGTAGCGCCTCCCCCCCCCCGCCCCCCCCACCCCACCCCACAGTCATTGTCTTGTCTCCACCTCAGATGATCAGGCATTAGATTCTCCTAAGGAGCATGCCACCTAGATCCCTCACATGTGCAGTTCATAATAAGGTTCATGCTCTTATGAGAAACTAATGCCTCTGCTCTTCTGAAAGAAGGTGAATCTCAGGCAGCAGTGTGAACAATGAGGAGTGGCTATAGATACAGATAAAGCTTCACTTGCCAACTGCTCACCTCTTGGTATGCGGCTCAGTTCCTAACAGGCCACCAATCGATGGAGGGGCTTCAGTCTTAAAAAGCAGCTTGACAATTTTGACATTATTAATGTTCAAAATTTTTCCACCCTGAGTCCTACCTCATGTTTTATAACCTATCATTTGCTTTTCTGGTATCCTGTTTTAGCCAGGGACTAATGTTTTATTTTCTTAGGTGTCAGAATAGGAGTTGTTTGCATGGTAATGACCTTAGTACTCTTCTGGGTATTACTCACATACAATACATAATTCATGAGGAAGGGCTTTTCTAAAAACAAACAACATAACAGTATTTCAATAATATCTACATTTCCAATTTTCTTTCCTTAGGATTCTTCCTATTGTCATCCCTTAGGATTCTAGAAGTTTACCTCCTGTAATGTGAGAATCATTGTTTTTGTCTTACATTTTGGCATTAATCATGGAAACAAAAATGATGTCTTCTCAGTGGGCGCCTGACAAGTATTTTCCAATAAAAAAAAAAAAAATTAAGAAATTTCTAGTCAGGTAGTAACTTTAGTGTGACCTCTTCATTCAGAAATAATTGTATCACTTTTCTGCAAACATATCCGATACTGTCTCTCCTTTATCTGAATTATCTTAAATGTTATATTGAATCCCAGAATCTATCCCATGCATTAGATTGTACACCCTCGTTTGTGGCTTATGTATGTCTTTTATTGGTATTTTAGCCTTTTTCCTCCAACACAAGCAGAAATATTGGCTGTTTTCCTTAGTAACCTCCTGTGGAGGCTGAAACTTATTTTCTTATTGAATGAAACAGAAGGGGAGGAATTGAATATGAATAAGCTGAAGGCATTGGTGATGGTAGACTTTTACTCAACCTGCATTTATTGAGTAGCTACTTGCTGTGAGACGCTATGTTTTTGATGTTGGCAATACAAAGCATAATGATTAAAAAAAGACATTGATTTCATGGAGTGCACTCTATCAATATAGACAGGAAATCAACCCAAAAGTTAATATTTGAGGTAATTAGTGCTACAATAGAGAAATGTATGAGATGCAATAGAAAGCAGAAAATGTGAAGGGCAGTGTTGATAAGAACTGATAGAGGTTATGACTCTAGAATCTGAACTTCTAGAGATGTCATATAATTACCTTTATTTTTGTAAAATAATCCCTAGTTCACTGATAATAAGTTTCATTTATGTACACCGTTTCACCAATGTTAATAATACATTCATTTTGAAGCTATCTTTTTAACTAAATGTAATGACCCAGCTGAAGATAATTAGAGGTATTAGTTTTCTTCTGAAAAGAACGACAAATAGCATTGCTACTATAAGAGTACATTCTTATTTCAAGAGCAGATTTATTTATCAGTTTGTTTTTATCCCTACACATAAAGCAGCACAATCTGTAGGCTCATACTTTTGTTGTAGACGTGATTCATTCAACCAACACCAATGAGCTCAATCGCAGTGCTGCTTCATCATCTGTTTTCATTTACTCCAAATGTTACACTTAAAAGGTAACCCAGTGTAACCCAGTTTAAAAATTACATCTTGCATGCTCTCCTAAGTCAGCAGAATTGTGCCATTTAGTTTCAATACTGACTTGACATAACAATTTATTTTTTATAAAAACACCTAAAAGAAAGTTTATAATCCTTTTAATAAAGATGCATACTTTCCTTAATAGTTGTAAATGTGCTTTTAAATACTTATGAGTTTGCATTTTATAGTCTTATATTGGCCAGGTCATTAGATAAGTTAGAATAGATTCTATTCCAGTATTGTTTGGGAGATGTGGAATTTTGAGTTCAAGGTTTGCTTTTTAGATTTTTTTTTCATAAATGTAGGAAGTGTGTTCAAATCCATACATCTCTGGCCTCATTGATCTATAATAACACAATCAAATTGCACTTTCCTTATATAAGCAAGTTCTTAGGGGAAAAGTCTTAAACTAGCCTCACTGAAGAACATTTTCCCAGATGTGTTTTCTAGCTATACCTGAAAAGAACTTTCTCTGTTCTTCTGTTCTTCCATTCTTCAGCATTTGCATTCTTATTCTTGGGCTGCCATTTCTACAGCTGCCTGGTCTTTTTTTGGAGAGCTGGCTTCTGGCGGAATGAATTCCAGTGGCCCCAGTCCAATCTTGGAGCGAGGACAGTGACCTTTATACAAGGTGTCACACCTGTCTGTTCACTCCTGAGTGCTCAGGGGCATCCTGAAGTGGTTGAGGTGAAGTGCAGCTGAGCTGCAAAAGGCTGGAAAACTGAAAAGCACCTTTCACGGACTATCTCATAGCCAGAGTTAGGTGAGAAAATTAGAATCTGTCAATTAATACATTCCCCAAAAGATCTGGAGGGCAGAAGTAAGGTTGCTTCTGTGTTGCTGCTGACTAAGCTGGCCATGGGGGCATGGCGTGTTCTGGGGCTGGACGCTAGTCCCTAATTTTGTTCTTGCTGAGAGGTAAGTGCATTGGTGACAGGGCCCAATCCCGGGATCACTGCTGCAGTGGTGCTTACATGAGCCTGACCCTGTTAGTGCAGCTTCCAGAGGCCCCTCCGTCCCCGTTGTGACAGAGGTATCTTTACTTCTGGCAGGCCAGTGAAGCAGTGTGTTTGGGGAGTTTTTCCTGAGTGTTCAGCCTACAGCCTTCACAACAGCTTCCCATTTTAAATCTTTGTTTTCCTGAAATAGCTAGAGTGGTTGCTGTTTCCTGCAACGGAACTATGACAGATATTCATTTTGAGTCTTACAGCTGCCCAGACCTAGCTTGCTTCAGAGTCTTTTTCTGCTTCATTTCACTACATTTGCAGCTGTTGCCATCACTGATGAACAGCACGCCCGTTTTAGAAACCTTGTTCCCAAATGGCTTTCACATGGCAAGGAATACTTGCATATCATCCCTGAAATAGTGCTGGGACACATAATGTCTTATAATCAGAGACCTGCTGGCTTCAAAGTTTGGAAAGAAGAGGATGTCCTCTGCTGTACCTACCGCTGTTCCAAAAACCTACTTCATTTGTTGTTCTAGAAATGACCACCCCCTAGATGTCAATTCTTTTCAGTTGAAACCTAACTTCACATTCAGAAATTTTTTTGTGTCTCCAAGATAATCTTGATACAAACTGACACCGACACAATTCCTAAATAAAAATCATCCATTTTATTTTGTCTCTGTTTACTTTATAATACTAATAATTATTATGTCAGAACAAGCTATACCTATAATCTTATACCTGTGGGCAAACTACTAAGCCATAAAAATTTTAGTTCTAACTAATATAACAAAAATAGACATTTCTTATATACACACTTACTCTTCTGTGGTTTGCATGTTTAAAAAGCTATCTATTTTCTTAAAGACCTAGACCCATTAGCTAATGTTAAAACCAATGATTATTTCTATGAATATTTTCACTTTAGTCTTTTACTGAATTTATTTCAGTAATTTACTCTCTTTGTATATTGACTGGAACTATGATTCACACAGGCTTTCGGATTTTGACTCTTGAAACCCACAGATAATTCCATTTGCCTAACTAATGTGGCATCTTGTACACTTGAGAGTTTAATGTTTTAACTTCATAATAGAATTGTTTCAAAATTCTATTTTTCGTTATTGATGTAATCACTACTCAGATATGCTTTAGCTGGAATATACTTTGTTTTAAACTGTTCAGAATGCTGTAAAAATTTTCTTCAACTAGGTGACTTATAAACAACAGATATTTATTTCTCACAGTTCTGAAGGTGGAAAAGTCCAAGACTAAGACACCAGCAGATTCAGCATATGATGAAGTTCCCATTTCCTGGTTCATGGATGGCTGTCTTTTCACTGGATCCCATGTGGTGTAAGTAGAAAGCTAGCTCTCTGGGGCCTCTTTTATAAGGGCAGTAATCTCAATCATGAGGGTTCTGCCTTTCTGACCTAATCACCTCCCAGAAGCCTCACCTCCCAACACTATCACTTTGGGATTTAACATCTCAGCATATAAATTTTGAAGGACACAAACATTCAGAACTTAGCGTAGCTAGTATATCCATTTACTTACTGTGGTAGATGCAAGATGACTATATAGTCTTTGTTATTCCTCCCACTGAGCAATAAAATCTAACTTCCTTTCTTTTGAAACTAGGCTTTTCTTATGACCTGCTCATCCAATAGGATGCAGAAAAAGTGACATCTTGGGACTCCAAAGCTACATCAGATCAAGCCTTGCAGACTCTATTCAAACTTTTTGGAATACTTGTTTTAGGGACTCCTTCTTTAAGCCAGCTGCCATGAAGAAGTACAATGACCCTGAGACTATATGATGTGAAAAGCATAAACCATGTGAAGATTTTCGGAAGAATGAGATACTACAAAGACAGAGAGAGAGAGAGAGAGAGAGAGAAGGTATATATACATGAGCCAAGGAGTTCTGAGGCTCAGAAATGCAAATGAAGCTGCCATCCTGGAAAATGTTCCTGTAGTGGCCTGTTGCCCCATCTGACTCCTGAAAGATAAAATGAACTGTGCCAATCCTGTCACAAAACTCTAACCTCTGAAATTGTAAACAAAATAAAGTGTTTGTTTTAAGCTATTAAATGTTAAGATGCTTTGTTATATGGCAATAGAGGGGCAGCACATTCATTCATTCAATAAATATCTTCAAAATTTACTGCAGGATGGATAATACCAAAATGACCACTTTAAAACAGAAAATTCCCTAGTCTAAAATAAAAACAAAGCCTAGTACTAAAAGTAGGTAATAAATGATTACATAACTATATTCCAAGAGCAATATTAGAAAAATGTACACATTATTACAAGATAAGAGATGAAAACACATCTTACTATAAGTGAGAGGTAGAGATAAGATGATGAACAATCGAGAAGGAGATATCTGAATGCACTCTTAGTATGTTCATGAGAATCCCTTATGTAGATAAAGGAGTAAGGGACATTTTATGTGCAGAGGAAAACAAACAAAGGGAAATGGCACATACTCTATCATATCAGTGAAATGGTTTGGAATAGATCTATAATACAGGTTGTAATAGTTATGTTTGAAGGGAAAGGAATGTTAACAATAACAGAGGACTTTGTGGGCCATAAATAGTATCCCGTAGGTAACAGAGAATTTAAAAAAGAATTTTAAAAATAGACCAGTACACCAAATCGTCTGCAAGTATTTGACAGTGCAAACAAAAGTATATTTCCTGCTCAACTGAAAAATCTAAAAGTCCAACGCAGGGGTCTACATTAGCTGGAGTTGGAGAGATGGAAAAGGATGGTGCTATGCTCAACACAGTCACACACAGAGTAATGCAATCTCTGCTGTTTTCAATAGGCACGTTCAAGGTCACATTGGGAGTTCAAACCCAGCAGACAGAAGAGAATGACTGTGGTGAATCAAACCAGCATTCTTCACGATCCAAGCTTGGAAGGGGCATATATCACTTCCACCCATACCGCCCTCCTTGGAAACCAGTCTTAGGACCACACCTAACTGTTAAGAAGATCTGGAAAATGAAGTCTACCTGGATGCCCAAAAAGAAAAGGAATCAATTCCCCTGAACAGCCCAGTTTCTGTCACAGGGGTAAAATTAATAGATCTTGACAACTAATTAGATGTGGAAAAGTGTGACAGGAAAGGTGTTCAGGATGACAAGCATATTTCTCACTGGGGCAATTTAGTGGGTACTCGTCATTTAATTAGAGTAAGAAATACAGAAAGAAAATGTCATCTGCAGGTTTTATTATGATTGGAGAATGTTAACAACAACAACAGGTTCCCATTACTTCTCTCTCTCTCTCTCTCTCTCTCTCTCTCTCTCTCTCTCTCTCTCTTTCTCTTTCTCCAGATAAGGAATCTGGAGCTGTAAGGGACTATGTAAATTCCTTAAGGGCACACATCTATTGAACGACAGGTCAGGGGTCCAAGACAGGTCTAATTAATTTCAGCTCTCACATCTTTAACTACAAGTACAGCATCCTAGTTAGAGCATTCAAGAACAACAGTGCATAGTCATATAAAGGAAAGTCTAGATTTAAATGTTCATATCATGAGAGCTCAAAGAATATTTGAAACTGGTTCTATTACTGAGCTTGCTAAGGAAGGAGCAATAAGGAGACCAAAGATGTTAAGATGAGTGTCAGTCGTGAACTCTAGGTCACAGCTCTCTGTGGGCATAGTTGGAGAAGAGGCTGTCAGGACAGGTAAGAACTACTTGCTTCTGAAAGCTGAGAAAGGAGTCATAGTACATTTGGAAAAATCTCATACACGTGAGATGGTGCGTTGACATTCTCCATGAAGATAGCCTGTGAATCCTCAATTCAGAGTGTAGGTTATATGTACTGCTTGATGATCTACTGGATAGCATTAAAAACAAACAAAAAAAGCAACAATTTCCATCCAGGTCATTCATGTCCTATCACAGAGTTTTCCCTGAACACTAAAGCATGCTCTTAAGATTTATGTTTTATTGCTTCCTCCTATATCAGGTTAAGTACCAATGATATCATGTTTCCCCTGCAGATTTCCACCACTTTTTAAATAGGGCATGGCAGAGATTGCTGTCTGATCATGAAGCTTGTGCCTTCTTCTTCCTGAGCCCACAACTAGACTATATTTCCCAGACTCCTTGCAGTTGAATTTGAGTGTTAATCAATGCTATGTGAGCAGACATGGGGTACCACTTACAGGCCTGGACCTTGAATATCTCCCTTCGTACTCTTTCACCATCCACTTCCTGTACAAAAATGATTCCAGGATCCTAATGTATGTCAGAGCCACAACATAGAAGAGTGTCACATACACGTCAACTGCAGTATGAACAAGAAAAACACACTTTTATGAACTTAAGCTAATGAAATGTTGGGAATTGTTGTTACAACAACCAATGTTACCCTAACTAATGTAGAAGGATAGAGATAATTCTTATAGCATAGTATGAAGGCAGATGATATTTTTAAGAAGGTTGAGCACATCATATCATAATATGTGTGGATTTGAGCCATTTATTATGTTCCCAATTTGAGGTACTTTTTCCTATGAACAAGCACATCGGAACCAGAACTAGGAAGAACAAACTTAACATGGTGACAACTGGTCAAGGAGAAATATTTACAGGATCCAGCTTGTGATGTCTGAGAAGGCAATAGAGGTGTTTGGAATCTGATATTATGAAGATTCTGATATTCACTAGGAGGTTACTATTTTTTTCCCTTGGGTTTTTTTTAATCTCTCACAGAGAGATATGCTGAGATAATATAAATATGTACCTACACATTTTAGACAACCCAACAGAATTCTGCAGAAGGGGTTTAAGTGGAAGACAGAGGAAGTCAAAGCCATGAAGGGGGGAAAGGAGTAAGAAAGGTAAGACGATAATTAGAGAAGCAGTGGCACAAAGTCAAGAAGTGGGATTTAAAGAAGCTAGGTATGATCCACAGAGTCAAATACTACAGTATAATCGACTAGTAAGAAAACAAAAAAGCTTAAATTTGCCAGTTGACATCACGAATGCCATTCAATGTCAGAAAATATTTATTTGGTATTTAGAATATGTCAAGCAGTGTACAAGGCGGCAGGGTAACAAGAGACAAGGGAGACATGATTCTGATGTCATAGAGTTTATATTCTAGGGGGATAGCCCTTGATGAGAGCTTATTTGAGACAGATTCAATTTGACTGTGGTATCATTGCTTGTGAAAGAAGTAAACAGAGGAGTAAAGGGATAGAGAGTGATGTAGTAGATAGAGCGTGTAAACCAACATCAAGCCAGGCAGCCGGAGTATCCTGAAGGAAAGGTAGAATACTATGAGATGAGGTCAGAGATAAGAGTCAGAGGCAAGATCATACAGGGCTCCAGAAAGCAGGATGAGTATTTAAGGTATTTATAAATATGATAATAAATATAATAAATAATAAGAAGGCTTACAATATTCTTTTTAAAAAATATTTATCATCTTTCTTGACTTTCACATTTTTGAGGAATCTTGACTAGTTACTATTTTTTTTTTAAGTCACTTGATTTAGGCCTATTTGATATTTCCTCATGCTTAAATTCAGGTTATTCATTTTTGGCAAGAATGCTAAAAAGTATGACGCTCTGAGGAAAGCGTTCATATATCAGGAGGTACATGAGGTAAATATGTGTTGTTGTGGAGGATGTTAACTTTGATGGTTTCTTATAGTGGTGTATCAGTCAGGGTTCAATAAAAGACAGAAAATCCATAACAATCTAATCACGGAAAGTTTATTATATAAAATATTAATTAAAACAATGGCTTGCAGTAATTAGAGATTGTTAGCAAGAGATAAAGAAACTGCTAAGAAAATAGCTGATGCAGTAAGGAGCAGCCATTACTCTTAGGGTTGATGCAGAACACACAGAATAAGAATAAATATGGAAGGGCATCCCCTGCAGAGCTGAGATCCAGTTCTCTTTGGAGAAGGTGTGGTCATGGCTTCCTGCATGTTGGAAGAGTTCACTGAAACCTGCATTGATGGGACTCTGGAAATAGACCTTTTGTGATTTCAAGAGAAACTGTCCATGAAGAGTGGTCACGTGGTGGAAACTGCTGCAAAGTCGCATTAAGTTTTGGAGACTCTGTCCATGGGGGGATGTCAGCCAGTGACATTTATTGAGAAACAGCCTGATGGGGGTACAGAAGCTGCTGACCCCTGCATGCTGCAGGAGTTGTGCACACCACAGGAATCTGCTAAAGTAAACCTCTAGAACCAGAACCAGGAAGAGCAAGCTTAGCATGGTGTCAACTGACCAGGAGAAATATTGACGAGATCCAACTTGTGAAGTCAGAGCAGGCAGTAAAGGGCAGATCAGGATCTGATATTGTAAAGTTTATTCTCTATTAAGTCATTATTTTTTTCTTTTGGTGTTTAATAAATATATTGTGGAGAAACATGTTAAGATAATACAAATATACACCAACACATTTTATCTTCTATCAATCATTCTTGCCTGAGTAATTTGTTACTGTGCTATTTTTCAAATATTGATTTACTATTTCCACAATCTTCCCTACAATTATTAATTAGAATTTTCCATAAAAGGCATGGGTATTCATGGATAAGTATTTATTAGCCATGGATAATTATTTAACTTTATGGTTCATATTATATTACTATTATTATTTTTATGAGTGCTCAAATTTTCCCAGATTTAGCCTACTGGGAACTTTTTAAAGGAGGCTTCTGGTTCTTTTAATGTTTCCACTATCTTTTTTTCCTCTCTAGCACTACAAAATATTCTGACGTTATCTTGTATTTTCCCCAACTCAGCTCTGGAATCAGCCCTTTCTAAAAGAAACTAGTTTATCTGGGTGCTAGGAATGCCTATTTCTACTGGAAACTACATTGCTCTCTAATCATTCAAAGCTAGAACACACTAGTATGAATATACACATATATAGACACGCATTTGTATCTATTTCCATATATGCCTATGTGTATATATATTTATATACATATGTGTGTTTATATGTATATGTATACATGTGATTATGTATGTCATACTCACAAAAGTGCCATTTTCTCCTTATTACTTATATCCTGTTCTCATTTCCTTATTCTTTCACCTTATTTGAATCTAATCTCGAATCTAATGAGTAACCTCATCCTTCTAGTATTTTTTTCACATAGATACAGATTTCTTTTTATTATCTTTCTTTCTTTCTTACATGAAAAGTAGCATAGCACAGGTAGTTTTGCATTTTGCTGTATTCACTTACAGAAATATGACCATATCCATTTATACATACTTTTCCTTCACAGAGGTTAAGGTATTTTCCTTTAATATGTGTGATATATATATAAATCCTGATCCATTTGAAGTTTATTCTTGTGTAAGGTGTGAAGTATGAATTTATCTTTTTCCAAATGGCTACTAAGTTGCCAAAGCACCATTTATTCCAATCAACATTTGCTCTGGTTGTTTTAGACGTCATCTTTATTGTTTAATAATGCTCCATTTGTAATTGGGTCTGCTTCTATTTCACTATTCTATTTTCATGTACCAGTACAATACTGTAATAATTAAGAGCTTTAAAATATGTCTGAAGGCTTAGTGGGGCTAGTACCCCATGCAATTTTTCTTTTTTAGTGTTTTTCTTGCTATCTTTGCATGTTTAGTTTTACCATGTGAACATTAGCAACAACTAGTCTAACTTGCTGGTACTTTTATGAGGATTACATTGACTTTAAAAATTACCTTAGGAAGAATTGACATGATTATGATGTTGAATCATCCTATTCAAGAGCAGATGGCAACAGATTTTTTTTTTTTTTTTTGAGTTGGAGTCTCACTCTGTCGCCCAGACCACCAGAGCCTCGATCTGCTGGGCTCCGGCAATCCTTCCGCCTCAGCCTTCCAAGTAGCTGGAACTACAGGCGTGAGCTACCACAACCGGCTAATTTTTTTTTCTTTTTTTTTTGATTTATTGTAGAGATGAGGTCTCTCCAAGTTGCCTAGGTGGGTCTCGAACCCACGGGCTCAGGCAATCCATTCACCTCAGCCTCCCAAGGCGTGGGATTACAGGCTGAGCCACCGAGCCTGGCTGACAACAGATTTTAAAAGTCTACTTCAGTGACTTTCAGAAGTATTTAGTTTTTTGCCTTTTTTTTGGTAGGGGTTTTGCATATTTCCTTTTAAGTTTTTTAAAGTATTTAATCTTTGTTGCTATTGTAATGGAATTTTCTCTAATATTATGTTTTCTAGATGGTTATTGTCTATGTAGATGAAAGCTACTAATTTTTGTATATTAATTTTATAGTTTCTATTACATTGCTTTAGTATATTATTGTGTTTTTCATTGTTTTTAGTTTTTAATCAATAATTCTATTGGGTTCCCCAAGTTCATTATCATATCATCTGCAAATAAAGATGCTTTTCTTCTCCTTTACTCAATATTTTTCCTCTGATTTAACTTTTCTAGTTTCTTTGGTATATATAGTGGAGTTATATGTACAGTAGAATATATTATATATTTATTAGAATATATTATAATATTCACACAAAAATATTTTATTAAATATGATATACTGTGTGATGTGATATGTTACATTATTATATATTATAAATTTATCAATTATATATTATATTCTACTATATATTTTACATATAGCAGAATGTTAAATATATGAATATAAATATATAAATGTTAAATAAATCTTATGTACAGTAGAATGTTAATCTTATTGAAAATAATAGGGGACTTCCGCCAAGATGGCGACGGGGCAGCGTGGTCTGTGAGACCTCCGCAGAAGAGGACACAGAAAGACTCGGACTCTCTCCCTGGGAGCCCGCTCCCCACACGGAACTCGGCCACTGACACCGCAGAGACATCAGAGCAGACCGGCAGTAGAAGAGGCGCCACCGCAACCACTGATCATCACAGTGGGACGGCGGCTCGCCACCTCCGCCCGAGTGGCTTGTTCCCCCCGCCCCCACTGCCGCTGCCGCTGCCGCCACCGCTGCCTCCACGAGCAGCTCAGTCCGGCTCCCTGCCACGGTCCAGACACACGTCGCTGTCACTGCTGCAGCCAGACACCTTCAATGTGCAGCCTGTGCCTGAGGTGATCCACCCCTCCACACAGGATATGCTGAGGCTAAGATCGCTGCCGCTACCACTGCCACCACCACTGCCACTTTGACTTCCGGGTGAGCCTTGGACCTCCTCCTGTGAGTCCACTCTCGACTGGCCCCCACTCAGGCTACCCCCCACCCCCTTGGGACAAGCAACTGAGATAAAGACCACCTGGAGCCTGAGACAGCACCACCTGCTGGCAATTCAAGGTAACAACACCAAAAGGTGAAACTGACCCATTGAATAAACTTGCCAGCTTGGGGAAAAAACCAGCCAGAAATCAGAACTGAAAGGACATTGAACTTAAATGAAAAGTTTCAAAGTGTACTAGATTGGTTTTGTTAGTCTACTAACTCGATTCCATCCCTTTCAGTCTGGCCCTCCCCCCCTCCTTTTTTTTTTTTTTTTTAGCTTTTCCTTTTTAATTTAGTTTTTGTTTGTTTTCTTTCTTTTTCCTTTTCTTCTCTCTATAAACTAGATCTCATTTCTTTCTCTTTCCTTTTTACACTTTTGAAATATACCTATGGGGGGAAGCTATGATTCAAACTCTATCCACAGGTCCTGGTATCTGGTATCTGCTGACAGGTGTGTGAATAATCTGAAGCCCTCTTCCCACTGCTTTGGAATCTGGCTATGCAGTGGGGTTGTAGGTTTGCTCCCTGAAATAAAATGAAGTTAACAGAGGGAAGAGAATGGGGGAGACAGTGTGGGTAGGGGGGATAGAAAGAGAGAAGGGTAAGGGGGAGAGCAGTCAGGTGTATTAACAAATGGAGAAAGAGACAAAAACTGAGACAGATAAAAACAGTAGACCACGGCTACAAACTAACCAATTCTGATACAAAAAAAGCATTAAAACATACATTGATACTAACAAACAAGCTAACCAGTCTTCTTATTTTCCCAGGCTGGCAAGTTTGTAGAGAGAAGAAAAGGAAAGAGAAAGAAATGAGATCTAGTTTATAGAGAGAAGAAAAGGAAAAAGAAAGAAAACAAACAAAAACTAAATTAAAAAGGAAAAGCTAAAAAAAAA
>CAUYQG010035786.1:0-19023 GCA_963574415.1 Tarsius wallacei | reverse complement strand
TTGGAGTCTCACTCTGTCGCCCAGACTGGAGTGCAGTGGCCGCTCCCGGCCACCGCAGCCTCGACCTGCTGGGCTCCGGCGATCCTTCCGCCTCAGCCTTCCGAGTAGCTGGAACTACAGGCGCGCGCTACCACGCCCGGCTGGTTTTTTTGATTTATTGTAGAGATGAGGTCTCGCTTGCCCAGGCGGGTCTCGAACCCACGGGCTCAGACAATCCACTCACCTCAGCCTCCCAAGGCACGGGATTACAGGCTGAGCCACCAAGCCCGGTTGCTTTTTGTTTTTTTTAAAAAAAATGTTGCCTCATAGAGATAAAGAAAATATAAGTAGTAATGAGGCAGAGTTGGCATTGGCAAAATATTTGTAAAATGTTCTCACCACGCACAGGCTTCTATAAATTGATAACTTTTACTCTTAAGTACCGTGGTTGTAAGGAAATGTGCCAGCTTGTTTCATTTGCCTGCTGGTTGGGGACAGAGTAATTACTATGTGCAAGTGCACTCTTTAAATATTTCTGAGAGAATTTCTGACTTTTAAGTGCCAGAGATAGTAATTTGTGTATACCTACCTACATGCCTGAATTTCAGATCCTGTTATACTTTTAATAGACAATGGAAATTGAGATAAAGTTTTAGGATACTGTCAGTTGTTTAATACAATGTAACTTGAGAAATAAAACAAATACAAATTAATAATGTTTCAAAAAGACATTTTTATTAAAAACAGAGTAAAGCAGTTTTGCTTGTTATTTTATTAAAAGAGAAGATTCATTTGAATTTAGAATATTTCTTCTTAGACACAAATAGCAAAATGAAGTATGTTGGAATGCATATCAAAAAAATATGGAATGATAATATTGTCCCATGCAAAGAGGAAGAAAGTAATTGGCATCTTCATTAGGTCAATACAACTTGTTTCTAAATGCCTTTCTGTTTTTGTACTTCCTATTGTCACAAGTGTAAAATCCAATCAATAGATTGAATTGGTACAGAATGCTAAGCCATTTTTATATTTGATTATATTTGACCCATTCTGTTCTATAATGGAAAAATATACCTATCACAGCCTGCCCATAAACGTGTCCAGGAATTTTAAAATAAAATATATTTATTTTTTCATATCTTGCAACCTGAGAAAATTTCTGAGCATGATAATTATATTTTTTTAAAAATCCGTTCATTCTCTCCCTTTACATTTTCAGAAAACTAAAGTAATGTTTAGTAAGAAATATTGGTGGCATTGGAGGGAGGACCCAAAAACCTCAAATTATCTTTCAGAGAGTGGGGCCCTTATAATACAGGCTTCCCTTGCTAGGTGAGTGTTCTAGGAACCCATCAGTATCAGTGTACCAGCTAGTGTTGTTGTAAGAGGGCTTCAGTGAATTTTTTTTCTTTGTTTGTTGAAATGCACTCAAGCCTTTCCTCACTTCATGGTGGGTGATTTACCAGGGCACCTCCCCACACCGCGCTGAGTGTTCAGCAGTTTTTGACCCAAAATGATAAAACCTGGTGCACCACCCTCCCTATTTACCTGATTTTGCACCCAAGTGACTTTTTTGTTGTTGTTGTTTCCTTAGTTGAAAAAAGTCCTCAGGTGGGTGTGGTGGCTTACACTTGTAATCACAGCACTCTGGGAGCCTGAGGCAAGAGGATTGCCTGATTGCAGGATTTGGCCAGACAGTCTCTCTAAAACAAAAATTAGCCAGCGCGGTGACAGCCTGTAGTCCCAGCTACTTGGAAGGTTGAGGTGGAAGGATCACCTGAGTCCAGCAGGTTGAGGCTGTAGTAGTAGTGATTGTGCCAAAAATGCCCTTAGAGGTATACATTTTGTCAATGTGGAAGAGATGAACCAATAAACAGAAGTACTAAAAGGCATAACATTGATGAGTTAAAAATCGGTTTTGTGCAACGGAAAAAGTGTCTGGATAAATTTATTGCGTCAATTGGAAAGTACTTTGAAGGTGACTGAAGTTTTAAACATTTAAGAATAAGTACACAATTTTTTATAAATAAATTCCAGTTGTTTGGGGGTCCCCCCATATGTAACATTGATAACAACTTAGAAAAAGGATATGGGATAAAGATATATGGAACTATAGAGGCAGAAAAAAATGAAACTCACACACTGCCTCACAATAGTAGTAACCCCAAAAAAATAAAAATTATGTGTTGCAGTTAATTAAACAAAAAAATAACAATTTTTTTTTCTTTATTACTTAGAGACAATTTCTAACTCTGATTTGGATCAAGGATTTCAACTTAATGAGAATCTGGAAGTACTTACAGTCTTGCACACATTCAAAATCATTGAAACCAAGAGATTGGTGTAACCATTTACCACAATTGCCAGAAAAATAAAGAACCTCTAAATAGGTAGCAATGCATTATCTCTTCCAACTAATCCTTCAAGTTATCTTCAATGATTTTCAAGATGAATGAGAAACTTAATTACTTAAGAATATGGTGATATTCTTGCAAGAAATAACCTTAAAAAAATAAAGTGGTTGGTCTATGTAAAGCACAAATATATTAAACGTTTTTGGACATGACATTTTACTCTTTCAGAAAATTGTATTACTTGGCATATAGAAAATCTAAAGTGTACTATATGCTGTCAACATATATCTTTATCAAGATCACGTCCTATTAAATGTAGTGATATTTATTTAATGCTTCAAGAAAGACAGTTGGAGGCCACCTTGTAATGGAAACTGTCTAGGTGTTAATTTTAGAGAACACTATCCATTTTGGCACTTCATCTGGAAATAGATAAAATTTCAAATACTGTGAAAACAAATGTATTAAATACTACAGTACTGTAATGGTTGGATTAGCTTGAATTACGTTTTCTAAATGAAATAAATCTATTCCTTCTTGTTATTTTATATAAACTATTCTTAATTTTCTTTCTCAAAAATAGTCTATCCCTCAGATGTTGTTTAACCCCCAGTTTATGGGAAAAAGACATTTTCCAGGAGAAAAAGTATACCTGAATAAAATATGTGAATTTTAACTAATGTTCTCCTTTACATGTTGTAGGCTTTAATAAAATCCTACTGTTTGCTGCTCAGTATTGATTTTCCTTCTCTGACAGTAAAGTATATCAAATTTTCTTTGGGGAACCCTCATTCAATTGTTAGCATAGCACAATGCATTGGATTGAGCTCACACTGAGATCTAGAATTGCTCTCTGATTAATGCAAGCTAATCACAAAAATCCATTTTCCTAGCTACAAATACCAGTTCAAGACACAATGAAAATTGGGTCAATGAGACCCAGAAATGTATTTCCTATGGGTAACTGGGGGAGAAGAAAGATTCCTTATTTTCCACATTAGCTACAGGGAGTGCTATTAGCTTTTCTTCTTAGATTTAAAGGAAGAATATAGTCGTAAGAGCATTAGAGAGCCATTTTGCAATCAGAGGAGTTGCTGAAGCTTTGCAAAATAGAAAAATGCTTCTTTGGTTACATCAGTGAGCTGTTGGATCACTCTTGGCTCAAGCTTACCTTGCCTCTAGAATTTCAGTTACATGAGCCGATAAATGTCTTTCACTGTAAGTCAATTTCAGATGGTCTAGCATTCAGGACATGCTAGGTATTCCTATGGTAGTAATGGTATATAACTCCCGGAATCTTTGAGTTATAACATTAAAGTTTATTTCATCCTTACTTGTTCACTGCAAGTTTGCTGTGGATTTTGCTTTGTTTCCTCCTTTTGGAACTCAGGCTGCCATAGCAACCTACAAATGGAAAAGTGATCATCATAACAGAAATAGAAAAAAAAAAAAAAAGCCAGGCAAGCTCTGCATGCACTAAGTCTTAAAGCTTTTTAAATGATATATGGCACACCTGCTAGAATTCCATCAGCCAAAACAAATTGGTTATGTTTACTTCTTTTTCTTTGAAAGAGAGCCTGGATATATATATATGAAAAGTTCTAAAGACTCTACAGTGCACTGTTCTGATCAACAGATATTCAATGTATTTCTCTTTTCAGATTCAGGGCACATTCATCTCATCCGCTAGAGAAACAGAATCAAAGTCACTTCTATTACTCAGTCAAGCACAGTGAGTGTGAGGCTTGGCAGCCTCTTCATCAAATTCAGATGTGGTTTCTTTTGATACCAAGACATGAACCAAAAAGCAGGTTATCTGTCCCAGACACATTATATACCGAGTTAGAATTGGTTAGCATAACTACCATAAGCACTTGGAAGAAAACAGGACACATAAAACAAACGCAAGTTTTGAATAATTCTGAAATTCCATTGGCAAGATACTTTGAGTACCTGAACATGGATGTGGAGAATGTTCTCTGAAAATTTTTCAGTTTTTCATTTTGAGAATACCTCTTAAAAAGGGATACTTTGCTCTTTTTTCATGGGCCCAAATTCCAAAATATGGATGATACTTTTTATCCCATTTGCTCCTTAGCCACATCTGTGCTGATAATTTGAGAAAAGACCTGGGGAGTAGCTTCCTAAACCTGATTTCTGCCCAAATATTGGAAATCAAAAGTCATTTTAAAGCTTAAGCTTCACATGCTTTTAGCCTGATGTCATGGTTTTTTGGACAGTATAGCTCATGTAAAAGTCACCGACCTTTTATTAAGTTCAGTCAGTTCTATAAATCTATAGCTATACTCACAGTCTTTCCTGAATATGTTTTCCTTATTTGTTACTTTCCTTTTATTCTTCATGCTATTCCTCCCTCCTTCCTCTCTCATTTGAATTGTGGAATTTTATTAGACTTTTTACCTGTGATTTGGTGTCTAATTGAGAATTTTTACTGGTGCCACAACTTTTGTTGGACATACTTTCCCTAACGTCCAACAAGTTAATATATTCATGATTTTAACAAAAAGCATGGAGACCAAACACATACTATGTGGCTCAAATTTAATTCGCTATTGTAACTAAATGAGCTATTTTATTATTGGGAGTTGAGAAGCATTTGCCTCTTTCAACTCTAACTGATTCACTATCTCTCTATTCTCTTTTATTCATGCTTTCAAACTCACCAGTTCTCTCCTAAGTTTGAGGTCGTATGTCAGAAAAAATATATAGGTAATGCTACAGAAGTATGCAAAACAAGATTCTCTTAGAACTAGGCCATTGTGGTTATTTTGCTCACATCACTTGTCTATTTAAGTTGGCTGGGAAATCTTCTCTGTCTTCTCACTCTAGGATGTGAGCTAATGTTGCGGCCACCATCTGGAGCAATGTGTCACTGTGACAGAGGGCAATACTTTGCAATACTTTGCCAGAAACAGTTATCAGCAACAGAAGTAGCATTCTACTTTCTGACATTTGAGTTTATTGGGTATACAGTCTTCTGTTCCAGGTGCTGCAGGCAACAGTTTCACCAGCTGTTTCTTCACTGTTTAACATGAATTGTTGTCATTCCCATTCCAGTCTGAGCTGAAGTGTCCTTGACACAATCACAATCCACTGAGGCAATGGCACAGCTATAGACTTTTGCTTTTTTTCAGCACTTCCTCTCCCCTCCATTTATGTTTAGGTTAGCGTCAGCTTGCAATAATAAACAAATCTAAAATCTCAGATAAAAGTAAGTATCGTTTCTCACTATTATTACATGTCTGCCACAGGTAAACTGGGGTCTCTGCTCTGCACTGTCCTCCCTTGTACACTCAGGCTGAAGAAAACATCACCCTGTTGAGTGATTTGGGTATGGACGCAGTGGTAAAGTGTGTAGTCAATCTCCACTGGCTATTATGCAAATTGCTGGAAAATACTCTACATTACTTATAATCACATTTGATGGCCAAGGCTAATTTAAAAGAAAATGCCATTTTTCCACTGTCTAGAGGCTAAGAGGATCCTGAATATTTGTGAACAGCTAAAATGTCAGCCATAGTTAACTTTACAGATACAAGAAACTGAATACATCATAATTAGTATCATATAATCATATAATGTCAGATGGGACTATACAAATTTTGCTCTGGCTCTCTGACATTCTTCAGTCTTCTATATTAGCAGGAAAATGAGATGTATCTGTACTTAAGTTAGCTTTGATGTATTTCATTCACTGTACCAATCATTTTATGCCAACCAAATAGCTAAAAGTCTGACAAACAAGTTTTATCAGTAACAAGTGCTGTGTGATTATTAACAAGTCATTTAAACACTTGAAGTTTGGGCTACTTTGTCTTCCAGCAACCTTTTTGGACTTGATGAACTAGAAACAAAATTCTCATTATAATTTGCATATAATATTGACGTCTCATGGGCAAAGCTTTTTGGAAATCATATGCTTATACTTACAGCATAACTCTTTTAAAGGAACTGGTGGTTAGAATACAAAGATAAGGAAGAAAAAAACATTTCATAATAACAAGTCTCAGTCGTGATTTTCATGATATCAATGTTTTGAATTATTTGTGATACTTTGCTCATTGGCATAGTGTAATTTATAGATATTGCTGATATCATGGATGGTATTCAGCTCCAAGTTGATATGATAAAACCAATTTAGTTCCCATTGCTATTTGTTGATTGACAAGTGTTTCCATTTTGATTCATAGGTGTCTGACTTTACGAGCATTTAATATATTATGAATATCATCTTTGTTATTACCAAATTTTATTTTGTACTTCAATTAATTTTTTAACATCATCTGAAATAATATGACTATGGAGTGCCAAGCAGGTGTTTTATGTAACGATTCCTTATTTAGATCCCAAAAGACTTTCTGCCAAATGCCTTCTACCTGTTCCAGTTGGCTTAGTGCATTTCTACGCCTATTTCTTTCCATCATTCCAACTATCTGAAGAGTTTGACATTTCTCGAGGGCAGAGAACAACATATTTCTTTGCATTGTTACATAAAAGCTAGTGCAGTGTTCCATATAAAATAGACACATTATATATCACAATATGTGTTGGTTGATTGATGAATATATGTGTGACCAAGCATTACCCATGCATTTGACTTGAACTGCTTCATTCAGCATCTCCTAGAATGTCATAGTAATGATAACACAATTTGTCTTTTCAATAGGCATATGTTAAAAAATTATTTTACCAAAAAAATACTCCCTCAGTGTTAATTTGAGAGTTTTCTTTTTCCTTCTTCTGACTTTTTTTGTTTTGTTTTCTCCTCTCTCACTCAAAACTGAAAAACAGCAGGAACAACTGCCTTGCATGACTCTTCCTATTAAGATGACAGGATATATAAATGCACAAGAACACGCAGATGTAATGCTTTTCCCCCAGTTTAATTTGTTTATTATAAATGTGCATGTGTTTGTCTAGAGTATTGTAGTCTGTATTTATTTGAACTCATAATTCGCTCAAATATCCAATGCAGTCTAAAACAAATCATTCACGGCTTTGATTAAGTATCATAAAATCAAAATGAAAGACAACTTAATTAATTGTTTTATTATTTGTTTAAATATTGACACAGACTATGGTGAAGAGAGATTAATAAATAATGCAATGTATTCAGATAATTTTTACTTTCTACTCTATGGTCAGTTTTATAAAAATATATGTGATGACTTTTACAAGTCGTGTGTACTTTATGCTACCACTTGGGTCATTTTGATAAAAATGGCCATTCATTTCAATTATAAATTCTTAGAATCATACAAATGGCTGCCAACACTTGGTGCATTAATATCTTTTACAATAACCTCATAATGTTTCCACTGACTTTGTTAAAATCTTCTAACTTTGTATACCCAGTGGTTTGCGGGTTCCCTATTCCATTTTAATATAAATTTAGTTTTTAGGCATTATTTCCTTATAATGACAAACTATCAAGTAACTAGAAGTACTAACAAGTATTCATTTCTTTTTAGAGAAATGTACTATTTATTTTCAAATTTCTTCATTCTGCCAAAGCATAGGAGCAAGCTCTTCATATAGCTGAAGAGTATTTTATAGAAACTGCTCTGTCAATTATTGCATTGACAAATGCAGACAGCAATATATAGAATTTTGATCCAAACTTTTGGATGTTTGTAGAGATGTGTGTGTGTGTGTGTGTGAAGGGAGGGCATTAGAAATTAATGCAAAGTCAAGATACAGCATGTGAATTATTTTCAATTTGACCATCAGATCCCTTAAAACATGTTTAAAGTACACAGCAACATTTTTGAGATTGTCAAATGAAATTGATATGTAATGTAAAGTTTTTATTTATACTTTTCATTAAATATTGCTGGTTCTCATTTTTAGAGACAAGTAAGAGAACTGACCTTTCAGCACCCTTGAAGTGTGTGAAGGTGTGGCTTGTTTTGATAAAGGAATCATGTGAAGAAACTGTGCTTATGACTATCTAGAGGAGGCTTTAAGAACTTGACACAATTTACTACGTTTACTGCCTCAGCCAAAGCTCTGGCGATGTTCTAGGTGGTGAAAACTGGCAGCTTGTGTCACTGAAATAGGAAACAGAAGAGTAGAGTCCCCTAGCTGACTTTGGTGGATATGTGATGTGAGTTGAAACCTAGACATTTTCCACTGTGATTGAAACCTAGAAATTTTTTGGTAGTGATTTTTACTTTGGCAAAACCAGTCTATACTAAATTAGAGAAAAGAATAAGCTTTGTCTTATTTTGAGTTAAAGATATGTAGATTGGTGATTATGATTTATTTACTCAATAAAATGTAACATGATATTTGAAGTTTGATTATTCTCTAAGAAACGATGGTAAATATTTACTGGGCTTTCCAAATTTTATGATATAATGAATTTACTGAAATTATAATAAACTACTCTTAATAGACCAAGTATAAAAGACATTACATACCTTATATTCTTTACGCTTTAAAGTAATCCTTCAGAGTACTAATGACATGATTGTATTTTTTTTTAATTTTAAAGATAAGAAAGCCTAAGGCTAAGTATGTTAAATAGCTTGTACAATGCATCTATTAAATGATACAACCAGAATTTAAATTCAGACAAAAATGCACAATTCTTGAATTATATGAAACTCTTTCATAAATCAGTACTATTATTACATAAAGAGAACTCTGAATTGCTTGTCTTAGCTTATATTATCTCAATTTGCATTAACTTAGATGGTGACGTGTTATGATCCAGAGATTATAATGAACTCCTCATGGTAAAAGTGAACACTTGTATACAATGCGCAAATACACGTCTATTTATATGAAATATGATATTGATATGTGCATTACATAAAATATGTTAACAGCCAACTAATGCATGCTTTAAATGCTTCTAAATATTGGCAGTAACATTTATATGTCATCATTTGCTTATTTCACTATGGAATGGTTAAAAGCTCTAGAGCCAAAAGAGATACTATTTTTACTTAGAGTGAGTTCAACTCCATACACTCCAGTCACTATTAATATTTTCTATGTACTTTTTAATAAGGCACTAAGTTACTTTTAAAGATCATAATCTAGGCTATATTACTAATGTTAATAATAGTTTGTTTGTGTCTCTGACTTAAAAAATAAATGTGTTCATTATCCTTATAATAATTCAAGATTGTGTAAACATTGATAATTGAAATTATGTGGATTACTCAGCAATTATTAAATCTGTTTCTAAAACCTATCTTTCTTTTGGTTTGAACAATGTCCCTTTGACCGCTTCCATTCTCTTATAGTGACACCTATATAGCATGCACACAGCATCTGCCATGAGGCTAAATGGCCTGTCACTGAGAGTTCCATTTAATTTTTATCTTGCTAGTATGATCTTAACAGCTAGCTTTGAAGAAGAAATAACTCTGCTGTTGGCACAAGTCAGTGCTTCATTTAAGGAGTTGACAAAGTGTTAGAGGAAAGATCTTAGAGTTAATTGGCAGCAAAACAAATATGTGGTGTTATGTCAGGTTGTCGGGTAGTTGTGGTGTGTGAACTCAGAGCAAGTATCGTCCCAGGAAGGTTGACCAAATTTGTTGCACTGGCTATGCAAGATAACACATAAAGAATAGCATGATAAATGTCCCCAAACACTACTGAAGGAAAAAGTCATGGCTCAACTCTGAAAACACAGGCACGTTAGTGGCCATCTAGTCAAAAATTCTCTGATAAGGCATCCTATAGTTTATATAATTTAGTGTTGATTATTTCACTTCTATTTTCAGTGATGGGGAGCCCAGAGGAAAACTTACAAAGGAGAATATAAACATGAAACCTCTAACTTTTAAGACCACTCATTTATCTTGAAATGAAATTATTATTTTCCTCTTTTCTGCAAAAAGCAGCATAATATAACAAAATAATACAAAAATGTAAAATAATACAAAAATAGCCTTGTGCTGAAATGTATGCAACTTTAATTTCTTTCAACAGATTTGGTCTTCCTTTCTGTCTACCCTCTCTTTGATAAGGCAACCTTCAGGTACTTGCCTACCACTACCACATTCTCTTTGCATATTTGTTCCTAAAAATTTAATATTTCCATTCTCTCAGATTATAAAGGAATCTCTTAGAAATAAAAAGATTACTTTTTTTTTTTAATTTTAAAGATGTGGGGTATAATTCAGTATTAGGTATACAAATGTTCATTATGCAGGTACCCTTGTTGTTGAGGTGTGCCCCCCACCCCAGAAGTTTCCCAATACTGTCAATCCCTTTCATACAGTATTATGATAATTGTTCAAGGTCTGCTTATGAGTGAGAACATGTGGTATTCAGTTCTTTGTTTCTGTGATAGATCACTGAATATTGTAGACTCTAAGTCTATCCAAGTTGCTGTGAAGTTCATAATCTTGTCCTTGTTTATGGCTGCATAATATTCCTTTGTGTATAAGTACCATATTTTTTCTTTATCCAGTCCTATTTTAATGGGCAGTATGGTTGGTTCCATGTTTTTGCTATTGTGACTAATGCTGCAGTAAGCATGTGTGTACAGGTATCTTCTTTATAGTGTGATTTGAGTTCCTCGAGGTATATTCCCAGAAGGGGGATTGCAGGGTTACATGGAAGGTCAATTTTTAGGAACCACCAAACTGCTTTCCACAGAGGTTGTACAAGTTTACACTTCTACCAACAGTATAGAAGTGTTCCCTTTTTCCTTCATCCTCTACAACATGTGTTGTTTTTTTGAGTTACTGATGATGGCCATCCTGACTGGAGTTGGGTGGTATCTCAGTGTGATTCTAATTTGCATTTCTTTGATTACTAGTGAGGCTGAGCATTTTTTTAATGTATCTGTTGGCTGCTCCTATGTCTTCTTTTCAGAGAAGTCTTTCATATCTGTTGCCCATTTTGAAAGGCAGTTGTTTGTTTTTTTCCTTTCGGCACATTTGAGTTCCTTGTAGATCCTAGATATTAGGCCTCTGTCAGATATACAGTGACAAATATTTTTTCTCAGTCTGTGGGCTATCTCTCCACTCTCTTGATGGTTTCTTTGGCTCTTCAGAAGTTTGATGAGTCCCACTTGTGTATTTTATCTCTTATGGCATGGGCACTTGGGGTTTTCATCAGGAGTTGTTTGCCAGTTCCAATTTCCATAAGAGTGTCTCCTGGATTTTCTAAGGTTCTTATAGTTTCAGGTTTTATGTTTAGGTTTTGACCCATTTAGAGTTGATTTTTGTGTATGGTGATGGGTATCATTCTTCTCATACTTGAAAATGACAATACAGATACTCATATGGAAACATAAATGAACACGAATAGCCAAAACAAGCCTCAGCCAAAAACAACAACAACAACAACAAAAAACAAAGTAGGAGGTATTACACTTTCAGACTTTAAGCTTTATTATAAGGCTACAATAATCAAAACAGCCTGGTATTTGTACAAGAACAGTAATTTAGACCAATGGAATAGGATAGAGATTCCGGGAGCAAAACCTCAATTTCTCAACCAACTCATCTTTGAAAAAGCCTCTACCATCAACCGTTGGGGAGAGAAGAAACTATCCGTAAAAAAGATTACTCTTTATTTCACAAAATTTCTAAACCATTAATCATTTTTTTCATATTCTTGAGATAATCTTAACTTGTTGCTGGAATTCACAGCTAAACAGAACCCCATATTACAAATGTCATTTTACTAATGTAAAATACAATAAAATAATTACTTTAGTCTAAACATGATGCATTCTAAAATTCCTTTAACTTTCTGGCAAAAATGCTGTACTGTTCATTTACATCAAGTTGTGAACAAAAATTTGTATTTTCTCAGAAACTGCTTTTAAATCAGATCTTCTCTCTTTTTTATTTTTATTAAACTCATACACACATTTTTTAATTAATACTGGAATTTTGTTAATGTTTTGAAATTCATCTTGATATGTCTACCATTGTCAAACTTTTTGAGTTTTTGTGAATCTTGATTCTACTATGGACTACATTTTTTCTAATTGATTGTTGACTTTTCCCCCCGCCCCCTGTGGAGTCTCATTTTTTCACCCAGGCTAGAATGCAGTGGCACACTCATGGTCACCGCAGCCTAGACCTGGAAGACCTCAGGCGATCCATCCACCTCAGTCTTCCAAGTAGCTGGAACTACAGGCACACACCACCATACCTGGCTAATTTTTTTATTTATTGTAGAGATGAGGTCTCATCAAGTTGCCCAGCCTGGTCTCAAGCCCGTGGATTCAGGCAATTCTCTCACCTCAGCCTCCAAAAGTGCTGGATTAGAGGCATGAGCCACCGTACATGACCAATTATTGATTTTAATTGGTTTATTTGTTTTTAACAAACAGGGCAAATAGAAACCACCAGACTAAAGTTTCCCTGGAATTTGAAGAGTTTCATATTGTAGCAATTTGTATTCTATTTTTTTCTTCATTCTTCATATACCTAAAGTAATATGCCATGAAGTTTGTGTTGTTACTTTTAAGTCATATAATAAAACAATAAACTTTAATTAGTCCTAATTAGATAACTGCTTAGTTGCAAGGATGTTTTAAGCAATGGATAACTTTGCTCTAGAAAATGCGTAAGACATCCACCTAAGTAAAAAAAATATATATTTTTTTGTTTATTTTTTGATATGGGTTTTTTTTTTTTTTTGGTCTAGTCCCATTTTCCACTTTCTTGTTCTACACTAGGTGATTATCTAATTATAATTTATCTTAACATAAAGGTTTCCTATCGAGGGGTGCGAGAGACTGTTGTAACTTTCTTCCTAGGTGTATGTGATTCATAATAGATGTATATGGTAATATAATAGTGTTTATCTTTGCTGTGAGTTTGGAAGCAGAGAATCAGGAAACAAAATGTATGTGAGTTGGAGGGAGAAAATAGAGAAAAGGACTACCTTTGTATCCTTTTCTTGGCCTTTTGTATTTTTTCCCTGTATGTTTTTCTTACGGTAGGCTTGGCCCTAAACATAATTGGAAGTATGGTATGCATATACCTGAAATTTTTATATACATTTCCTTAGGTTTATAAGTAACCAGTATCTCAAACTTGGTCCCATTGTTTTTTGTTTGTTTGTTTTCTCTAACCATGAACATTGGACATCATCTGCTTCTGACCTTCTTAATGAACAGAATTTACCCAATTCCAACAACTTTTACCTGATCTTCATAAGAGTCAGAACACAGCAGAAATTTTTTTTTTGAAGTGCTACCTATATATCTCCTATATTCCCATCCACCTCTATCAGTTCTAATTTCTGGAACTAAACATAATAAAACCTAGTATCACTTTCATCTTGTTTTTGAAGTACTTAAGTAAGACAATATGTTACCATAGAATCTCCTTTCTACCAAGATAAATCTTCATTGTTACTTCACCCTTTTTTCCATTACGTAATTAAAAATGCCTGCATTTTATTGTCAATCTTTATTTTTCATTTTCTTCTTAAAGTTTGTAGAAGTTTTAGGTATAACCAATTATGGTTGTTCTGACATGACAAAAATCAGCTCAGATCTTACTTGTTCTAGTAGGTCTTTATGTATATCTGTATGTATATATGTACGTATTGACTGTGTAAGCTTTGATGATCACCAATCCCAATCTAATATATTATGCTCTTTTTGATAGGTTATTGTTTTATTTGTGATAGATGTTCACCATTATTTCAGTGTGAAATGTATTTAAAATTGTGCAATAACAACAACAACAAAAAAATGCCAACATACCTTTAGTTTCCATCTTTGATATATTTTTTCTTTCTTGATATCTTGCTTTCTGCTAAAATGAATACTTATATTTTGAAGTTCTCAGATGAAATGCAAGGTATTTACTATCAACAAAATCTCCTAGGGGAAACCACATCTGTTCAACAATCTTTAAAACAATGCTTGAACTTTCCAGCATTTTAAAATTCGGAGTCAGCTTTGATGATAGCATCCTAGAATAGATGTGGAAATTTTTCCCAGGAGCATAGAAGTCTGTAGAGGCAGGTAGTTTGTTAGAGTTGTAAGAATTATATTTTTTAAAATGATAAATACATTTATAATGCGTGTCATTTAAAAATGTTATATGTTCTCTTGTCATCCCAAATCCACCTCATGTTCCTTTAGAGAAACATGTTTTGAAAACATGTTGAATATGTTTATATTGTATTTTATGAATTATACAGCATTTTAAAGTATTATATTCTCATATAACATAGCAGTTGTAACTGCATCTCGCATCAACAATAAAGTCTAAATATGTCTAATAATAGTCTTTGTGAAAGAGAATGATATATACATTTGTCTAATGGAATTTTACAGGGATTGTCCTGTTACAAAATTGAAGAAGAGTGAATGCAAGTCAATAGGGTAACATGTTTTCCAGGAACTAAGCCCATAAGAAGATAGCCTATACAAATTGCAACTGCTTGTGCCATATTTACCATTATAATATCCTAAGTAAAGTGGAAGTATGGTGGATCTGTGCATGCATTCTGTGAGTGACACTGTGTGTTGTGCAAATGGCCCTCATGGTTAATTACTCTTCTTCCATTGTCAGACGATTAATTGATTGCAATCTGTAGGTATGTAGGATTTGGGAACTAAGTCTGTGTCTCAAATGACATGTCTAATTTTCTAAGACTCATATATAAAAATAAATGTTATGTGAAATTCTACATGCTTAGGGAGGTGATTCAATACTAATCCATTCCTTGTGTGCTGTGCTTTTGCTGGATAAAAAGTAAAATATACACTGTACGGTCTCTAAGTTCATTTTCTGTATATTCTATTCCAATTCAAATTCTAAATTCATGACAAATCCAAAGTTATTTCAAGATGGAGCTAATAGTGTTTTGGAACCAGGCAGAAGATACCAGTAAACTTTAGCATGATTCACAAACAGTAGGTATTTATTGAGGAGTAAGTGCTGAGTAACTAGAAGAGAGATAAAATTTTCAAAGCTTCTGTGGAGGAATTCAAAATCTGTCTGGGAAGACAGATTTTAACAGAAAATTCAAATATATAAATAGGACACAGGTAACCTCCAAGTGAAACTGTTAACGGGGAAGAAAATAAAGATTGGTGTGTTGATCAGAAGTAGTGAGAAAAAGCTCCTGGAAAAATGGACTCTTGAGCTCCATGGGAAGACTCCTCTCATGATCAAGGTTGCAAGATTATAAACTAGGAGGGAAAATGTAGAAAATGAAGCTGAAGTTTCAGACAGCTGTCACCTAGACATGGTGAAAGTTCCGCCTTTTTGTTGTTGTTGTTGCCTTTTGCCATATTAAAAAAAATTATACTTAATGAAGTAGAATTTTCAAAAGAAGAAGGAATATGGTCAGGGTTTTATAATAGATAGAATGTAATCTAAGAAAAAGATCAGATTGCAATAATTAGGAATCTATTACTTTAATTATTGCCTTTCCTCCTTATTTTGACTTTCATTTTGGCTATTTTTCTCTCAACATATGCAAAGATGGCTACTAGCATCATCAGAATTTTATCCAAGCACCTTAGTCTAGGTAAGAGTTTTTTATTATTGTTTGTTTGTTTGTTTCCAAATGTTACAGAAAAGGAATGGATTGGAGCTTGGAAGCTCTGGTTTAGGTATCCGCATAACACTGAACTAATAATCAAAGGGTTAGAGTTGGAGGTAAAATGCTCTAGTCCATTAGACCTGGGACATGGGACATTTGTTTCTTTTCTTCCTTAACCTCAATTTTTGTGGTGGATAAAGTCATATTTCAGAATTATTCTCAAATTCATTGTATCTCTAGGTATAATAGAATGAGACAGAAGAAAATGAATATATAACCAGAGCAAACAGATACCTTTTTGATAATATGTGACTTATATTTGCATTTGTTATAACATGAGCCTATTTTAAGCCTAGCCTTACTTGCATCTGTTTGAAGGAGAAATACCAGAATTAAGTGTGTCCATGATAATATCAGAAATATCAGGATTAAGTGTGCCTGGTGATTGCTTGGATTCTATTCACAGTTGACTACCATTAAATGAGACTAATATGACTCTGAAAGGACTGTAACTAACATTCATTGACTGACTGTAAAACACAAAAGGTAATTTTTTTTTTTTGTAGAAATTTTTTTAAAAGTTAGAGATCTCCAGAACAGAAGCAAACAAAAATACTATCGGTTAATGTGGCCAACTACTGTGGCAACATGAAACCATAATGACTCAAGTACCTGAGTTCTTGATTATGTTTATCCATTGCTTCCTTTTTAATATTTCAGTATTAATGCCTAGATGTGTGCTTCTCTGTTGGATTTCTAGCTCAGGAAACTGTTTACTCTGTTTATGACAATTTACTCTGGAATAGAATCAAAAGTTTAAAACTTTTGAAGGAAAAGTGCTTACTGCTGTTCCAAGGCCATATCAAAGCTCATTTGAAATTAATAAAGTTATTAAGTCTTGCAATAGCAGAACAGTTCTCTGGTGTTGAGCAAGTAATTGAATATTTGATTTATAGCCCCCAAGAGGTCTGTAACAACTATATGCCACAGCTTGTGAGATACCTGACTAATAATAGCACTCTGATTGCAGAAGACAGGGTGCTATAGGTAGGTGACTGGAACTGTAGTAGTCTTAAATGAGCAATATCGAATATTAAAGGAACTGTAACAAAAATTTGGAAGTCAGGGCTGGGATAACATATTAGTGATTGACAGCAAGGTCTGCTTTATAGGGACAGAGACTATACTACTGATAAACCTTGGTTTTGAAAACAGGCATAGGTATATGTAATGTATCTTTCTATGAGAGAGGAGAAAAGGTCCTTCACACATGTAATACACAGGAAAATCTGAAGTCAAAGTAAAGAAATGTATCAACTTTAAATGTTTTTCAGGTAGAGAGTGAAAAATCAGATTATGTAACAAGGCATATATAAAAATTTTGCTATAAAATTTAAGTAACTAGTAATACAAAACTGCTGGGCTATATTTCCTTCAAAAAGAGAATAGTTTCAGATTATTTGAGTGTAAAATAGTCAAATGAGATGATGTATGAAGAAAAATACCTGTAAATTATAAATGCTATGCAAAATTAGTTTTATTTATTTTTAAATATTATAAAAAACTCATCTTATTTTCTACATGTAGTTAAAACTATAAGTGTGATAAGTGAGCATCAGTTTAGCCTTGGCAACATTTACATTGGAGGCCTAGATATACTAATTTTGATTGCACATATGTAATGCTTATAACACGCTTATATGATGCATGTAATATCATTGCCTGTATTGATTTTAGAGGTCTAACACTTAAATGACTAAAGTGTTTTTTTTTTTAAGTTTCATGTTGAAAGCAGGCATGAAAATGAAATAGAAATAGTTTTGTTATACCTGAAGTTCCAAGTAACCTTGTAAACATAGTTCAACATATTGCTTTTCCCTAAACAAGTGACTGGAGAGCTCTTTTGAATTATTTATGCTAACCATCTGTTCCCTGCTTATCATATCTTCCAGAACAGACAAATCTCATGGCCTTCAGACTTTAGCTACCACTACTTCTAGATGAGCAGCTGTTTTCTTATCAAAAATCCATACTGAAACTGTGCATCCTAAATTGGTAAATTTCATTAGTATCTCCAGGGCTCTGACTGAATTAATCTATTTAAACACCATTCTTCTTAAACACAGGTGCTTAAGTGGTTTATCCCAAAGTCTATCATTTTAACAATAGTGCTTAAGAAAAAAAAAACCTTCACATTTCTTGCTGAATCAAAATAATATGACGGCTTTCATTTTTTGCTGCTTTTTGTTATAAATACAGTGCACAGTTGTCAACATATGGTACTCTTATGGTGCGGCCCTAATTAAAGAGTGATCTCAATCTAGAATATTTCAAGTGGAATGAACATTTTTACTAGTTTAGTTATTACAATTTTAAGATGTCATACTTAAATAAAAAAGTTTTCTGGTCACTGCATATGTCCTAGGGCTGCTGCAACAAATTATCACAAACTTGATGGCTTGAAACAATAAAAATGTACTTTTTCAGAGTTCTGGTGGCCAGAGGCCCCAAATCAAGGAGTCAGCAGGATTACTGTCCCTCTGGATACCCTAGAGGAGAATATATTCTTGTTTCTTCTGGCTTCCTGTGGCTTTGGACTTTCCTTGATTTATGGTGCAAGCCTTTCTTGTTGCATTTCCTCCTCATCTTCTCTGTATACTCTTCCTTTGACTCTCTATTATGATTATTTGTGATGGCCTTTAGAGAACATCTGGGTAATCCAGGCAAATTACCCCATGTTGTGAAGGAAAAAACTCACATTGAACAAGTGTAACAGACAGAGAAGGCTTTATTCAAGACTGTTGCTATAGGGGAGAGAGATTTACCTCAAGTCTTTTAAACAAAGTGGGAGAGTTTGTAAGCACTGGAGTGAGCTAGTGCAAACTTATCGGAGGACAAGTTAGGGGGAGGTTGGTCACTATTATTGGCTCATCTCTGTTTCCTTCTTGGCACTTACAGAAAATAGTCTCTTGCCCATAAGGAGACTAGGAGGTGGAAGATCTATCTTTGCTCTGATTATATTTTGAAGAGATAGTGCCCTGACCCTTGGAGGAAAAAAAAAACAAAAAACAAAACACATTTCTGGGTGTAAAACTGGCAAGTGGTAGGGAGAAGACATGCATCTAAAAGGAGAAGAGAAAGAATTTTCAATTGCAGGTTTTCTTTTTTTTTT
>CAUYQG010035779.1:0-20498 GCA_963574415.1 Tarsius wallacei | reverse complement strand
ACTCACCTCAGCCTCCCAAAGGCGCGGGATTACAGGCTGAGCCACCGAGCCCGGCTTGCCTTTCTTTATGACTGCATAATATTCCATTGTGTATATGCACCACATATTTTTATCCAGTGAGTTATTTCTTTAAAAAAAACTTAAAAATTTTTGTCTCTTCAAAAAAAGATTCTTGAATGAAAAAAAAAAAAAAAGAAAGACAAACATATGGACTTCGCAGCAACTTGGATGGATTTGGAGTTGATCATACTCAGTGATCTATCACAGAAACAAAGAAAAGAGTACCATATGTTCCCACTCATAAGCAGATCTTGAACAATTATAATATTATAAGAAAGAGATTGGCAGTAGTGGGAAACTGTCAGGGGGTGGGATTGGCAGTTGAAGGAAACTGCTAGGGGAGGGAGGGGCATACCTCATCAACAAGGGTACCTGCAGAATCAACGTTTGTATACCTAACCCTGAATTGTACCCCATATCTTTAAAATAAAAAAAGAAAACAAATCACTCAATCCCCAAGAAAGATAACTCTGTCCTCCAGATTGAAGCATTTGAAAACAAAATATCCTATCTTTAGGTGGAGGATATATGAATGGGGATGAGTTGAGGCATCATGCAGGGTGAGAATCTTTTAAAAACCCTGTTCTGAAAAGCAAAATTTTAGTGTGAGTGGAATAGGTTATTTAAAACTGAGATTATATTGGAAAATCTGGAAACATTTCTTTTCTGGGGACTGGTCTGAAATAATCTTATCTTGCAGAAGGCTTGCCTAAAATGATTGTGTTCATTGACATGACTTTTTTTCTCTAACATAAATGTAGCTTCTTCCCCTTTCTTCATGAAAACACATTATTTGAAGCAATGTTATGTGTTAGTTAAGGACTTGTTCATTGATTTAGTCAACAAACATATGATGAGATACTAACTACTAAGAGCTAAGTAGTATGACTTTGTGCAAGCTACTTAACCTCTCCAAATCTAATAAAAGTAGATGTGCCATTCTGTTTGAAGTAAGCCTCAGCTGATCCCTAGTTTTCTTTATGGCTGCAAACATTCAACACACACATACACACACACACACACACACACACACACACACACACACACACACTACATGTTTGAGATGATGGGCGTGCTAATTACCCAGATCTGATCACTATACATTATATGTATTGAAACTATGGGGTTCCTAGTGATATACCCCATGAATATGTACAATTATATGTCAGTTAAAAAGCTGGTAATTGCAACAATAATCTACTTAATAGCATTATTGTTGTGAGGCTGAAACAGAACAACATGCACGTAAAACACTAAGTACAGTGGCAGTGACTGAAGGGTACCCATTCAATGCTAGCATTACAGCTTGTGACTTTGGCTTAATGCCACCTAACAAAAACCTCACTTTTCAGGCCTGACAAACCTTTAGAGTTTAAACCAGACCTGGACAAATATCAACTTTTATGTTTTAAAAATTATGTGCAAACTTTCCCTTTTATATTTTAGTAGTCCTTCTCAAGCAGTTGCTTTAGGTAATTGAAGAGAACATGTCTTGATTAAAAAAATAGCCTAAGAAGACAAATAAATAACAGCTTTAGTGTTTAAATCTTAATTACTTAAAGATTAATCTGAGACTTTTAAATCTGAAAAGAAAAAAATCAGGTATATGGTGTCTTCAAGATCAGTCAGTCAGCAGACAGCATTATCCTTGTTTCTGATCAATATAAGGGCCAAATAGCTGCTGCTGGTTTTTTAATCACTGATAAGTTAAGCTTCCAAAAATTGCAACTCTCCTCATAATTCAATAAGATGAGATTGTTTTTTTCTGAAGGTATGATTGGTCCTTCCAGCAAAGGGGTGGAGAGAGCAGGAAGGTCTAGAAAATGAATGCCTTTCATTTGGTAATGGTTAAAATCAGCTGAAGAACAAAATACCTAGAGTATTGCTGTGGAAGGAACCAATAGCAAGACGTGGTGAGACCTGAGCAAGCCCAGCCAGAAGCCCAGGAAAAGAAACTTCTTTTTTTGGCAGGCCCTTAAATTGGTGAGTTTTAACAAGGGGATAAAGCAACTAAGAAACAAGAATTTCTAAGCTTTACTGCCTGAAAAATACGACTTTGAATTGAATGGTCAATTAAAAGAAATTATGAGGATAAGCTACGCATGATTCATAGGCAAAGAGATAATTCATTTTCTTTTTCTTTGGGTTGTGAGAAGAACGAGGGACACATTAGAGTCTTTCTGTCTGAGCCTTTATTCTGAATACCACTGTGTAATTGATTAAGTTGACAGGGTATTTCCACCCCTCCTATTGAGTTAAGGCCTGCATCTATCAGCTAACGCTTACAAAAGACATCTCAGAAATAGAATTTCTGATCAGGAATAAAACATGGAAGGCACCTAGCAGTAAAATAATGAGAATCTGTTAAATTGCAGTTTCTGACGTTTTCTGAAGTACTCCGAGGTTCTTTGCCAAAGTGTTTAACCTATTTGTTTCTCTCAGTTTTTTGGTAACTTTGCATGGTATATTTATTTCCAAGGAAAAATGAACAGATTCTATTGCTGAAAATTCTGCATGTCTTTCATGCTCACCATTATTATCACCGAGGGCAACTTTATTACTATAAATCATGGTTAATATGATCTGTACCGATATAGGAGCTCAGAACTGGAGTATCTGAATTTGAGAAGTAAGTTAGGGGATTCCTGGCCCCCTTTTACAAAGATATTATTATTATTATTATTTTGCTCAATTTCCTCTTTATACTATTTGAGTTCTGAGAGGGAGACAAAATGTCCAAAATGAGAGTGATGTCCGAAGATGCTTCCAACCTGAAAAAGATTTGCAGGTTCCATGTTCTTTATGATGCTGTTGGGGATTCTGAGATTCTAGTTTCATCTCTGGGGCTCACAGTTTCCTGCATGCTGTCAAGCCGATCTTTAGATCAGGTACTCCCTTTATTATCTGCAGAGGTTTGGGTTATTTGATTGCTTTGCTAGGAAGGGCTCTTGGATTTATGGAAGTTCTCCTGGGAGAGAAATAGAAGAATGGATACCATGCCAGAGGTGGGCAACATTGTCGGGTACTGGAGTTGGAAGTGCCTCTTGTTCTGTGACTAAGTATTGAGGACTGGCAATTAAAATAGTAATTGTTATATGAAATTTGTACCTCATCCTTTTTGCTTAAGATAAGTGGGTTGGAGAGAACATGGGTATACATTAATTTGAAATGTATTGTTCAGAAGCTGGATAAAATAGTTGTTACATGACAATCAACGCTTTAAAAAAATATTTTAAAATGTAAGTAAATATTAAAGCGGATCTCTCTACTGCTTACAATTCTCCCATACCTTAGACTTGTCAATTTGCTGCAACCTGAACTGGTTAGGAATAAATTGACAAGGAGATTTATTATTCTCAGTAGACAACTCTGCCCTTTTTTTGCATGGCTTAGACATATTGAATTAAATTGATTGCTTTCTTGCTGGCTTGGTTCTGAAAAAAAAATTCTTTTCTTCATTCTTCCCTCCTTTTTTCCTTTCTTCCTTCCCATGTTTCCTGCCATATTTCTGGATAAGTATGTCAAAAAAATACTCTTCTTTTATTTTCTTCTCTAGTATCATATTGAGCCACGGCAGAAACAAACAAACAAAACAAAAACAGAAGAATGTATGTGCATTTCTGTTTGACAGCAAACCTCAGCTAATCACTAGTTTTCTTTGTGGCTGTGAACATTTCCCCTGTAGAGAAGGCAAGGATCTCATTAGCACTAGCTGATAGATAAAGGTTTTCACTCTGGAGACCTAGATTGGGGTATCTGAGCCCCCAAACTATTTATTTTGTTTCTTGATTGCTACTTTGCATGTCGGGGTGCTTTCAGGGTTGTATTTTCATGCATAAAAGAGAAATACTATATCTTTATATATACCAAAATAATTCAAATCTTTTCACTAGAATACAGATTTGGTCTAAGGCATGTCAGCATTGGTATTATTATGCCTTATTGTGCATGGCTTACTGCTGACATGGGAACAATTATTATGAAGAGCATGACTTGAGCTTATTGAATTTATAGAACACTTAGTGAGCAAGAAGAGATACAATTACTAGGGAGAAAGTCCCTAAGGTGTCACCTGGGGCCTGACCTTTGGCTGACATACATCCAAGGAGTGCTCACACGATTAGGAGCACAGATGTGAACTGCCATCTGTGGAGAGCTTTCAGGACTGTCAGGAGGTCTCTTACAGAGACACCTTCGATTTCGGCTTTTGTAAGGCAACCCATTAACGGTAAAGCTCCAAAGAAAGGAACTCATGGACACAGGAGAGGTCTGAAAAAATCTGTAGTACATATTCATATGAATGAAAGGATGTTTGTAGCAGTTTCACCAATGTTATAAATCATCTTCTTCAAATTCTTTATTAAAACGCAGAAAATATTGCAAGAAGTAATACATCATTGTTAAAAAGTCAGAAAATGCTCATATTACCTAATACCCTCCTCCTTCAAATAAAAAATAAAGATTACTCCTAAGAACATTACACATTATAACTATGTTATCACTATACATAATAGAAATAAGTTTTAACCTACTGGTGTATATATTCCTAGATATCTTTCTCTATACTATTCTCTCACTTATAAAAGTTTCATAACTCTTTGATAATTAGCTTTTCTGACAAAATGTATTATGAATATCTTACTATTTCAGTAAAGTTTATTCATTCAATTTGGTTTGTTTGTTATTTTAGAGAAGAGTTTGATAGGAAAGGAAAGGGAAGAGGCATGATACCACTGTGGTGCTCAAATCTGGAGGGTGAAGCTTAAAGTTGAAAGAGATAGTGGAGAGATTAGAATGAATGAGCTAGAGGAAAACTCTACTTGCTGGTCTTTAGAAGGGTCCTTTTGCACACAGTCACGACCCATGCTAACTGACCCACTAGGGTTGGGGTAAAAGGAAGCTTAGTTCTGAGTTGTCATAAGACATTAGCCTAGGGGCTGACACACATTTCTGGAGTTGATGTAAAAATGAATCTGACCACACACCAATAGACTTATTGTGGGTAATCCTTTTAGACCATAGTAAAAACAGGCAATCAACCATTTGATAAAGACCTATGTAGACCATCTATAGGACTCCAAATTTTTAATAAACTGTGTTTTCTTGCTTACATTTTAACAGGCTTACACTGGGCAGATTTTAACTCTAGAGCTTGAATACTTCAATGGTTGCTGTTCATCTTTCTTGGACATCCTTTCTATAGTTCTTAGGTGCTTCTTTGTTAACTTTCTGGATATTGCATGGCCTTCCATATTCTCTCAGAAAGACCCATGTATTACATAGTTTCCAACTCCCTCCTCTATGCCATGTCACGTCTGTTTTCAGGTTTGCTGGCTTCTGCAAGGTCAAGTAACTAATTGCATCCACTCCTTCGTATTTTCTTTATTTTCAAGTTTTCATGGGTGCTGGTAGATTCAAATCTTGTGTTCTCAGATAAAATATCTCTAGAAAGAAACTTTGTGGTGACAATGCCTTAAGGTAAAAATTTTGGAGGCCAGAGCAGGCTAGTGGGGAAGATCATTTGGGGCAGGAAGCTTTCAGACACTTTGCATAAATGGTTTTCCACAATACTCATGCTTTTTACTATTTCCTGCTTTAAAGCGGAGAAAATTTAGCAGGTCAAGGGGAAATTTGTTACCTAATATTTCTAAAAGATAATTTTAAGACCAGATGGAGTTGAATAGAATTGGATTCTTTCCCTTGACACTAACTTGTGTTCGTTTCCTCTTAGGAGGTGACCGGGTGCCATTCTCTTTTCTATGTCAGCTTAAAGTTATTTTGCACGTCTATTTAGTTTGGTCATAAGAACTTCTGGCTATGTCTCATGCTATCCTTTAATTATTATTACGGAATTAGAGGATTTTTCCTGGCTAATTCTAGTTACTCAAAAGCTATTTAAGATATTTATGGCTGTTGAGGAGTGGGTTTTCAGCTTTTTCTGTTATAAGCCATTATGAAAACAGTCTTAGAAAGCTTTATTTATGGTAAAAAAGACAATTGATTCGCAGATGTGAGAGTAGCAGAGAACCTTTTATTGCTTAAAGGATTATGCTAACATGAATAATCACGTTCATCTTTCTCCAGGAAGTTTAATTGATATCGTTGTACCACATCATAAATTCAGGGGGAGTTTTGAGAAGTCATTTATTTTATTCTCCACTTTAAAACAAGATACTTTCCTCCAGCCCCCTCACCTCTTTCTGAAATAGGAGCCTCATCAAAGAAGCACTTCCAGTGCCGGGCAGTACTTCAAGCAGCAACCAAAGCTTCTCCCTTCTAGTTAAAGTTCAGTGTTTCTAGATGCAATTTACTTTTAGAATTCCCTATTTTAATTTTAATTCTTTACTCTTGAATGCAGTCTTATTAAAGCAGCATTTCCCCACGTATGTTGTCTTTCTGAGCACTAGTGCCGTGCAGCATTGTGCAAGAAAAGAAAGTTTCCATGATTATGCTATTTGGCAAACTCTATATACTATCAGATACTCTTGGAAATGCTTTTTTTGGTAGCTATCACAGCCTCTGGAAGATGCACCCAGACCATGCTATCTAAAGAACAGCTAGTACACAAACATAACAATAATAACAGACAAAAAAGCAAAAATAAGTGTACGAGTGGCTCAGATGTGCAGTCAGTTGAGAACCACTGGTTTTGATCACAGGCTGCTGTTTCAGGGAACTAGCAGTGAGGGGGAAGTAGCAGTGAGGATCCCGAGCACCTGGCAAGACAGACGGGACATCATGGGCAGTAGCAGTCTTCAAACACAGGAGGTAAAAGAGGGAAGAAAATAAGAGAGCAAACTTATTTTATTTATACAGAGGTAATTCAGGCACATTCAATATTAAGAAAATAAATGATCTAAAACAGATCTCTGAACAAATGCCTCCATGACTGTATGTCATATTTATTTTTTTAAGTAGTACAGTTAGTGTTGTTCAGCAGAAATATTTATCATGGTCACATTGCTATAGCTTGCTTTTGGCAAAAAGTCTAATTCTGCATTTATAATGAACTAGCATCACAACAAAATATATTTTGCCTCAGGAAACTAAGCTGTGTTTTTGAAAAAAACCGAAAACATTCTCAAATATTTTATTTCCAAACTTGAACAATAGCACAAATTTTGATCAGTGGATCCAGAAAAAATAAAACCACATGTGATATGTCAAAAGTAACCCTTCTGCCAGGCATTCTAGGTTCTACAGAACAAGATCCCATTTTACTGGGCCAAGATGGCTACCACTTCTCACTATCATGGACTCTTCTCCTAAAGAGCCAGTTTTCTTCCAATCCTTGCACACTTTGTCTTCATTTTTGCCCCCAAATCTTAGCTCATGTCATTCCCTCGCTAAAAATATCCTCTATGTGCCAGGGGAGGGTGGGGGGCAGGATTGGCAGTAGTGGGAAACTGCCCCCCCGAGGGGGGAGGGGGCACACCTCATCAACAAGAGTACCTGCATAATGAACATTTCTATACCTAACCTTGAATTGTACTCCACATCTTTAAAATAAAAAAAAATTTTTTTAAAGAAAATATCCTCTCTATATATCCACTGCTTATTAAAGCCTCTTGGGAGCTGGGGTGAAATTTTATATTATCATTATTATCATATTGTCTTAGGTTGTGGCAAGACCTGGGGACCTTCAGTTATAGGAAGGACAATTTGTGATATCATACACACACACACATACACACACACACACATACACACTCACTCACACACTCTAGCTAAATTTCTCAAAAAATATAATTATTTTCTTGCTTTAAAGATTATTGTCTAAAACCAAATAAGGCAGAATTTTATTGTTTTATATTCTTGTATTACTATTATTTTTCTATGACCATTAGTTGCAACTTTTCTTTGTTCAGAATGATAGTTACCCTCCTTAAGTCTAAGTAACATGGCAAATCTCTATTGTCCTACCTGTACTGCTAGGGTTATAGGAGATGTTCAATAAATACTTGAATTAATGCACAAGCATAAAATTATTCAGCACAGGACCTGGAGGCAATCTGTTTTTCTTTTTTGAGTTGGAGTCTCACTCTGCGGTCCAGGCTGAAGGGCAGTATCACGCTCACGGCCACTGCAGCCTCAACCTGCTGGGCTCAGGCAATCCTTCTGCCTCAGTCTTCCAAGTAGTTGGAATTACAAGCACGCACCACCACTCCTGGCTAATTTTTTGATTTATTGTAGAGATGAGATCTCGCCAAGTTGCCCAGGCTGGTCTTGAATCCATGAGCTCAGGCAATCCTCTCACCTTGGCATCCCAAAGTGATGGGATTATAGCTGGGATTAGCCACCATGCCCAGCCTGGCAATCTGTTATACAATTGCTGTATCTTGGTGAACAGGCAAGTTTGGGAAAAGTAAGTGTCCCAGCATGTAACAACTAGACCCACTTAAAATGTGCTTTCAAATTCAATATCCTACTGTTCCCACAAGTAGCACGAATGATGAGTGAGGATGAGATTGTCCATTTTACAGATGATATTGTGGTTCAGAGAGTTTAAATAATCTGCTCAAAATCAGAGGGTGGGTATCAAAGCTGGACTTCAGCCCTCACCTTATGATTCTGAATCTAAAAAGAAGGACAAGACTGAACATCCAAGGGGCATGGAGAATCTGTGGAAAGAGAACTTACCAGAAGAAGGGGCAATCAAAGGAGTTTGAAGGGTAAAGACGAAATTTGATTGTGGCAGATTTGAGATAAGGTGGGGCTGGCAGCCAGTTTCTCTATGGCTTTCTATAGCTCCCAGGAGAAGGATTTTGAGTGAACATTAGCACATGACTGTCCTCCAACTGTGTGTGGAAAGAGACAATCGTTTCAGTCAGTCTTCCACAGAGAGTGCCACAAGTCTCTTGAAAAGTTCCATGTAAGCTGTAAATTGGCAGTTAGGAGGGTGTTAAATTGGTTTGCAAAATTGAATCACATCTTTTTAAATTTTATTTCTTTATTTTATTGTAGATATGTGGGGTAAAAGTGAGGATTGACTACATAATCTGCTGGTCACCCTGTCACCACCTGTGAGGCACATAACTCTGTTCCACTTGCAGTCTAAAATACAATGCTCCAAATCGCTTCCTAAAGAGCTGAATAGTGACATCTATTGGTTCGATTTGAAATAAGCAAGCTAAAGCGAGATTGAAACATACACATTAATATTTATTCCCTTTTCAAAACAAATGATAACAATCACTCCAAAGGAAGTTGTGACCTCAGCAATGTGCTTTATCTCAGGAAAAACACACCACTCCAAGTTTCAGGATGAGGGTTATATATGACTTTTATTTTTGCTGAGAGCCCATGAAAGATTTTCGGGAAACCTATCAAAACCAAATTTCAATAGAAACAGTACAAAGACCTGTGTTTTTAGAGTTCATTTTTCATGATTTCATCGTGGAACACGAAAGAGCAAATGGAGAGGATGGATTTGAAGAGGCAATGGTGGGAAATAACAAAGTTGCTTTCTGCTCTAGGAAACTTGAGAAACTAATCTTGGAGGTGAGGCGTGTAAGTTATAACACAGCCTGAATACTTTTCTAAATGGCTGCAGATTTCAAGATTAACTGGACACCCTCCCTTGCTCTTAGCCTCATCTAGTGAAGTGTCTATGTTCCTTTGTACTCAATGGTCTATTTCTTTCCTTAGTAAAACTCTAAAGCTCGCTGAATGTATAACTGATGGAGATACTTTTCTGGGCAATTTAGATAATTAAAAAGTATTATACTCTGACAGATTAAAATATATATATTTATATGGTGTGCACACTTCATACACTTTCCTAGCTCAGACCTTTACAAAAATTGCCAAGAAAAAGTAAAACGGTTTTTAACCTTTTAACCACCCTGGGAAGGTGTGAAGTGGATCAAAGAGGGTGGTGTGAGAGGGCAGAGGAGAAAATTCAGGCTTGGATAATCCATAAACTGAATAATTGAGTATTAATATGTTTGGATCATTAAAAAAAGTTAAGATTTTAACAAGTTATTAATTAGAGAATCATGCATGATCCTGGGATCTTGCTTTTGGCTTTAAAACAGGAACCATGATTAGGAGATGGTTCAAGCTGGCTTGTCTGTTGAGATCTTTACCAATTTGCTTTTCAGACCATTGGTGGCTCGAGAACAGGATGGCCTTAAACCACACAGCCCTGCCCCAGGATGAGCACCTACCACACTACCTTCGAGATGGGGATCCTTTTGCTTCCAAACTTTCTTGGGAAGCAGATTTAGTGGCTGGCTTTTACCTAACAATCATTGGTAAGCTTCCCTCATTCTTCTGTGCAAAAGGCTGCTTTTAGAAAACTCATGGGTTGATATACTGATTGTGTAAAAAGATTCCGACACTTAAGTGGATATTTTAATGAAGGTAGAGAGTGGAAGGGAGGTAGAAGATGGGGTGGGACTATGACATTTCATACATGTTTTCTAGAAATGAATATTGCTAGGGATAAATATCCTATTAATATACAAAAGAAATCTTATAGTAAAAGCATTTATCGTGAGTCTGTATTTCATTTTGGTTACTTTGGTAGTAGATTTATCTTCAAATACCAAAATTAATGACAATGATGTCTTATTTAAACAGAGTGCTTTCACTTTTAAAAAATGCTTTTGACATAGTCATAAGGTTTTAGACTCAGAATGGACTTAAAAATCATCTAGTTCAGCCTCCTCACAATTGAGGAAACTCAGTGGTGCCATAGTGCTCTAGTGACGGTAGACACGTTGAGCTTACCTCTATAAAAGTTGCATCATGACAGCATAGCTAAGTCACTTGGTGAGCATTGAAAAAAATGTATGGGTGATCAATGGAAGTCAGCCCAGGGTCAAAAAATCCTTGTGATAGTCCACAAAGGGGTGCGTCTGCTTCTAGACTGCAGTATCCCATACAGTGACCCTCTGTGGCTCCTGAACAGTTGAACTGTGACTTTTCCAACTGAGATGTGCTGTAGTGTGAATACATACAATCTACAGAAGACTTAGCACACAAAAAAATCATATTAAAATGTCTCATTAATGCTCTTTGAAATTTAAATACATGTTGAGTCCACAATACTTGGGATATTTTAGGTTAAAGAAAATATATTATTCAAATTAATTTACCTATACATTTTTTTACTTTGTTTAATGTTGCTACCAGAAAATTTTAGAATACATATGTGGCTAGCATTTCTGGCCTACATTATACTTCTACTGGACATCACTAATCGAGACAATTAGGGTTTAACTACAATACTTTTCTTATATTTAGAACTGCTGTTTTAAATTTGGGTGACCAGTGTGCAGGTGGGTTATGTCTTTAGGTTTGTCTGCCTTTAATCTTTTCAGATGTTGGGTCAAGCTTGCTCTCTTTCTTTCTTTCTTTCTCTTCCTCCTTTCTTCCCTCCCTCCTTTTCTCTCTTTCTCTCCCTCTCTCATCTATTTGTTCCTGGCTAAGAATTTCATTTAACCTCCTGAAATAGCAAAACTCATTAGAAAAGTCTTGATATCCCTCTATGGTCAGTGCTTGAGGCAAAAGGAACCCATGCAATTGACTCGAATTCTGCTGTGATTCCCTGGGTCCTTGTCTTTACTGTTAGGCAGTATTTTACTAATTTAAATTCTATTTCTTATAAATGGATCCCCATGTCCTTTCAATGCAAATATATATTGAGCAACCACTTTTTTCCACGGTTTTAAGTTGCTGGGAATAGAACAATGAATGAAACAGGCAAACACTTGGCTGGAACAGAGATTTCTTGTAGTAAAACCCACATTGCATTTTTATTAAACTTAAGTACTTCCAATTATCAGAAATATAAGCATCTTATACTTTGAATTTAATGTATCTCAATCACTTGCAATAAATAAATTAGAAAGTAACATTTTTAATCCAACAAATCTCTGCAGACAACAGACAACAGGGAAGGGTATTAGTTCATTCCCAATCCTAGCAGGAAGGATTGCAGGAAGAGAGGCAACCAGGGTGGATAAATCAGGAGAATTTCCCACCAGATGCATGTGACATTGGAAGGAAAATCCACAAACATATTTAAATGGACTTATGGCGATATAGCCAGAAAAAGAGGTCCAAAAAAAGTCCCCAAACAAGGGGAGCATCAGTGTGAGGGGTGGAGCCAAAGTTATGTTATAGAATAGTCATTTGGGGTGCGGAGAGGGTTGACTGAAGGGGTTTGCACTCATCCTAGACCCAAACTTGGGCTTGGTCCTGTGTCTTGTTTTCACCCTCCTTGGACAGGTTTGTGTAGATATGTCCAGATTCTTTTTAAGGAACCAGAGCAAAATAAACAACATTCTTGGTGAACTTTGTTAAATATTAGAAGTCTTAGAGAAAACTGGAACATAACAACACTAATATGAGTTTGGAATACAGGAGAAATAAATTAGGGAGCCATTTTCCACCTTCCACATTTTTACTCTTATTGTAAGTAGTGTATTGACAGTCAATATATACAATTTTTTGCATTCATAAAAATAAGATCTAGGATTTTGAATATAAAAATGTCCCCACCTTAGTCTTCACCTTTTTAATCTTGTTTTTCTTCCATTAGCATTAAAAATAAATGTGCTTTCTCCTAACACTCATCTATAGATAAGGTTGCTTGTGGGAATAATTTACATGCAGCACATAGAGAGATGACTATATATATATATTTTTTGCTAATGCTCTTGGCACTGGGTAAAACCCTATGAAGTGAGGTTAGTAAAGGCAATCCAAGGAAAAAAAAGTAAGAAAACAAAAGAGTCTCAAAAGAGATGTAGACAGATAAAGGGTGTTTAAATAAGCCTTGTGTATTGAGTGCATATGCATACTTATTGCCTTTATTCTTTTTGTATACAAAGTAAATGGCATTAGTTTCATAATTTTTCAAGCCATGTTTTCACATTTCACTTTCCCAGTGGGCTGTGTTAGCTGGTTTCCTTTAATGAGACATGTTTCATTTTAGTTGGTTTGCTCTAGAACTCCATAATCTCTTCTATTTTCTCCTCTTCTGCTTTAAAAAAGCTAAAGAGGTTTTAATGGACCATGAAACAGCTCTGACTCCAGGGAGTCGGAATTTCCTAAGAGCACAACGCAGTTAGCTAGTTGCTGGTGGTTTCATACCATCAGCTGAAACACACATTTCTTTCTTTGCCCCCAAAATGAATTGTGGTGGAGGAGTAGAAATTAAAATAGAAAAATCTGGGTTTCTCCTGTTAATACTCTCCTTATTCCTTACTACTAAAGGCAGCTGTACCAGATTCTCATTTATACACAGCTACACTATGAAGCAAGAATTCCTGAAGAAATCTACTCTACATGTTAAGCTATGGAAGTAGGTGTATTCTTTTCTTAAATAAAGTCAGTAGGGATTGGGTCTTTTTGGATTTAAACTGGGTTTGTAAGAACTTTTGAACAGTTTCATTGTAATGCCAAAGCCACTTAGTCATTAATAAAAGGATATGAAAAAAGTGGGGACACACTTCTGCCATTGTTGGTAGTTTTTGTGGGTTGAGGGTCACTTTCTCTCCCCTTGGTGGGAGGGGGAGTGTCCATGTTATCTGTTGTCACCCACTTACCCTTGATACTTAGTTCAGTAGTAGCTGAAGGATATCCTGTCTGCCAGACACCCAGTGTCCATGTCTCCTCAGGAGGCGAAAGTCCTGGGATCTGTCTCCGGGAGGTGACCCTTTACTTGCAGGTGGCTACGCTAGCCTTGTCTGGCCTCCGCCTCTCCTGAGCGCTGGAGCTCCCTCGGGAGTCCGCGGAAATATCGAAGGCACACTCTTTGGTTGGCTTCATCTTCAGAATTTATCAAGAACCAAGGGGCAACCCTATTTATCAGAGGGAGGGAGTTCTATAAAGCCAATAATCTATAAAAATGGCTGAGGAAAACACTCCACCCTGGAGGCCAGTACAAGAACTGACCATGGGGATTCCCACACCCTCCTGAGCCTCACTGGGAAGTTAGCAGTTCCTTTTTCTGGGTAAGTGCAGCCTTACAATCCCTGACTCCTGTCCCTTTGGAGGCAACCCATCCCTTGCCTGTCACTCACAACTCATGCTTTTTATTTCATCTTCTTAATTTAGAATTTTATTTAGAGTCCTCTTACTACCCTCCAAATCTATGGTGTCCATTTTTGAGATTGAGAAGTGTTTCATATCTGAGTGAACTCTAAATCCTAGTTTTAACAACGGGAATTTTTATTTTTCCTTGTAGGGATTCTGTCCACATTCGGAAATGGATATGTCCTTTATATGTCTTCTAGACGAAAGAAGAAGCTGAGACCCGCAGAAATAATGACTATCAATTTAGCAGTCTGTGATCTGGGGATTTCAGGTAACACGGACACCCCATGTCTTTGTGGGTTTAAATTACTCCCCCTTCTAAAGTACGCACTGACTTAGAGGTCACCCCCTGCCCACATTCCCTCTTGCCCTTCCTTCCAAATCATTTTTCAGAGTTTGTGGTAAGTCAATGGAGTGCTGTTTGACTAAAGAGATCATTCATTTAATATTTATTGAGTCTTTTCTAAGGGCCAGACACGTTAGATCCCGAGGACACAATTGGAACTAATACGTGGTACCCGGGACCCCTCAAAGTGTAGTGGGCCAAATGATTCAGAAATTGGAAACTAAGAGGCGGACTCCAGGCCACTGTTTTAACCCTGTTTATACCCCTCCAAATCTTATGGGAGTCTGCTTAAAATAAACATCGAAGGGGTGGGGTCTTGAAAGGTAAATGACAGTCAAAAACAGTCAAGAGTTGACTATAGGAAGAGGGAAGGACTGCCCTGCCAATGATATATTTAATCGTGACTTAGGAGCTGATGACAAGCATAGGAAACTTCTGGTTCAGTGGTTCTCAAACTTGGCTGTACAAAAAATAATCACTTGGGGAATTTAAAAATACTCATACCTGGAATTCATACAGACATTTTGATTTAAGTGATTGAGAACATGACCTGGGCATCAAGGTATTTAAAATGAGAATCTCCAGGTAAGTTAATGTGTGGTCAGAATCGAGAACCATTAGTTTCTTTATTGCTTCTTTTGCTTCTCTGATAATCCAGCAAGCATAAATTGGAATAAAATTTCTCTTTAACTATAAAAAGTGAATGACTTTAGGTAAACCATTCTTTATTTTCTTTTTAAAATTCCAGGACTGCGTAAATGTACTCTAATCTGTCTTTGGATCCCAACATCTACTATTTAGCTTACAGTGTTAGGTTATTATAGTTGGGGGAATTGTGTTTGAACAGGATACATCAGATCTTATTTACCACCAGAAACTTGTTAGCGGTTTCCCACCAAAATCCTCCTTTTAAAAATGTTTTCTTATACTTGTTTCTCTCCTGTTAAGTACATTTTTCTGACACTGCTGGTTTTTAAAACAAGGATCAATAATAATCCTCTACCTATTAAGTCACTACCACACAGCGGTAGGTGTGTTGCTCTTTTGTTGAGACTTTGGAAGGCCTTGGTTGTTTGAGGAGGCTTTACTCAGTATTGAGAGGCTTCAATGTCATGAACTCTTACAATACATGCACGTACACATTAAAAAGACCATGACATACCTGGTCCTATTCTGTGAAAATAAACTGGATGATTCCCAGGGCTGCAAACTGGCTGCCATTTTATCTAAGGCCACGCGATGGCGGTGTCGCAACATAAACGATGGCTTTCCTGGTGAGGTCATCCAGCTGGCCCGTGAAGACGCTACCTGGTACTGAGCGTAAAATGCCTGAATGAAACCTGTCATTCCAGTTACATCCTTCACCAATGAATAGCAGACTCTTGCTTTAGGCTGAATTAGACTAGGCTTGAATAAAATAGTCCTAAATTGGTCTGATACATTCAAAAATGCTTTCAACCAAGCACGTCTGCTCTAGAATTGCACAAACCAACTCATTGCTCTGCTTATGTCTTTAATTTGCTAGAAACCATTTTCTTTCACATGACAGTTTTCTATAAGCCAGATTCTTTTTTTTCAACTTCTATTGTATACTTTTCCTTCCAATAAACCTTAAAATTTTGTCTTTTAAATTTTTTTATTGCTCAATTATATTATATCATAAGCACCTTAAAACAGCACATCTTAGAGACCAGAGGTATGACATCTATGCAACTAATACTTGCTGTCTAAATACCGATGACTCCTAGTCATGTACACATATCAGAATAACACTGGGATTTTTTAATAAAAAATATGCAATGCCTGGGCTCACTCCAGGTAAATTAAATCAGAATATTGGGGAGCTAGGGTCCTGAACATTGATGTTTAAAGCAAATCAAATTAAAGCAAAGCAAAACAAAGCCAAACAAGACAATCTCTTCTGTGATTCTAATGTTAGTCAGGTTCAGAAGCATCTACTAAGTGGAAGAGAGAGAGAGAGAGAGAGAGAGAGAGAGAGAGAGAGTCCAGATGACATACCAATGGTTCATCCAATGCTCCCCTAGAAGAAAGCTAGAAATAACTTGCTAATCGGGATTCCAGGCATATCAGACACTACTTTCACTCCATTTGGTCGCGTTCACATGTCTTTTTGCTGCCTTTAGTCATCCACCCAGCTGACACCCACCTCAAGTCTTTGAGTCTGCTCTCTTCCCTGCCTTGAATCTAGACGCCTTCTAGATGTTTGCTTGGCTTGTCTCCCACTGATTTAGGCATCACCTAAATGTCACATCTCACAGAGGTCTTCCCTGACCTCTTATGTAAAACAACTATTTCTGTCTGTCTCCTTTCTCTGCCTTGTTTTTCTTCACAGCATCAATCACTATCTATCATTCTGTCAGGCTACATCTTACACAACAAACGTGTGTGTGTGTGTGTGTGTGTGTGTGTGTGTGTGTGTTCTATCTGCGCTCCCTATTAGAAAATAAATGGGTCAATCACAATCTCTACTTTGTCCCCTAGTACCTTGCTGTGTGCTTGTTACATAGTAGGCATTGAATAATTAGGTGTTGGATAATAATAGACCCCCAAACAGTTCTTTTACACTGTTTTGTCACTTACGATGGAGTAAGAGTCACTAGAATTAGGAGACCTTCATATGAGGGTGCCCAGTCTAGCAAGTTAGAGAGTAGCACTGTCTAGATAATCAGAGGAGGAGTGTGTCTAGCTTACAGAAGGCACTCAGTAAACATGTGTCAATTGAACTAACAGGAACTCCCTTCAATGTTTGTATATCAAGGAGAGGCACACCTGGGAATGGTGGGATCAAGCACTTGCAGGCTGTGACTATCAGCTACTTAGTTTTCCTAATGCATTAGTTTTCCTTTTGCCGTGTAGATCAGATAGAGGCTTTGATGTATTTCCTCAGCATATTCTCTTTAGGGAATGAGAAGACCAAATATAATAGCTGGATGGGGAGGGCTGCAGGGCATGAATTAAAAGTAGAAAAATGCTTTCTAGAAAGTTAAAAAAATTCTAGGAGGCCCAAGGAATAAATTGTCTAAATTCCAGAAATCTGGATCTGGTTGTAAACAGACTGAACCCTACATTTACTAAAATAGCTATATCGTTTTTCAATAAAATATAACTAAACAGAACAAGAAAAAAAGAAAGAAAACAAACAACAACAACAAGAAAAATGAAACAGAAGAAAACATGTGGAAATGAAATCTGGTTGTTACATTAAAATAAAAGATTTTAATAGATGGTTTCTAAACATTTTTTTTAAAAAACAGTGGATTATTTTTCTTTAAAAAAGAACATGGGCCGGGCTCGGCGGCTCAGCCTGTAATCCCAGCACTTTGGGAGGCCGAGGCAGGTGGATTGCCTGAGCCTGCGGGTTTGAGATGAGCCCAGGGAATTTGATGAGACCTCGTCTCTACAATTAAAAAAAAAAATTAGCCAGTTGTGGTATCGCACTCCTGTAGTTCTGGCTACTTGGAAGGCTGAAGCAGAAGGATCGTCGGAGCCCAGAATGTTGACCTTGGGGTGGCCGTGAGCATGCCACTGCACTCCAACCTGGGCGATGGAGTGAGATTCCACCCCCCCCCAAAAGAACGTGACTTAAAAACTGAATATATAAAACAGGTGAGAAAATATCTTTCTTGATTGACAGAAAGTGGAGGATGGAGCCCTACTTGCTTAATATCTCTCTAAATGATCTGCTTACCTCCCCATCAACACACACACACACACACACACACACACACACACACACACACACACACTCCTCTTAGACGAGCACCATGGACTCCCTGGGCTCTAGCCAGGAGCAAATGAACATTGCTGGACCATCAGGGTTCTCTCCTAGTAATCGAGTCATATTCTTTCTCCTTCATCTTCTCCCATCCTATTGCTTCTCTGGGAAGACTGTCTGGGCTTTCTTAAGGACTTTATATTCATTAACAATAACCACAAGGAAATAGCAAAAGACCAAATAGTAAAAAAATACAGGGAAAATTCAAATTTCCAGGAAAGTTATCCACACTATTCTGTCAATTATGCTTGGAACTCAGGGCAACTTCCTCCTCCAGCGCACTTTCTAATTTCTGCTTGAGTGCTTTCAATCTACTCCTCTTCAGAACTCACAGAAGTTTTCATGCTTCCCTAATTAAGGCTTTCTTTGATAGATCACTTCTCCTTTTCCCCTCTCAACCCCTTTCACAGACACTTAACTTCTAAAACATAAGGTTACCTCCGGGTGTTAGCAACCAAGTTCCCCTTTTCATTTTAGGAATCTCATGCCCTGCACACTCAGACTCTAAACGCCTCGCTTAGGAAAAAGGATGGAAATCACCATTTTGCATCTTCTTTTTTGTCTTTCTCCTTTGTTTTTCTCCATTCTCCCCTTCCTTCATCTCCTCCTCCTCTGTTTTTTGAGACAATTTTGTAAAGTTATCATTAAAACAGGTTGTATTTGTTCATGGAATATAATTATTTCAACAACACAAATCTATTAATAATCTGTATTAACAGATTCAATGAGGGGGAAAAAAACCCCTTATGGCCAATTCAGTAAATGTAGAAAAAAACATTTAATAAAACTTAATGGCCAGGGTTGGTGGCTCAGCCTGTAGTCCCAGCACCTTGGGAGGCTGAGGCGAATAGATTGCCTGAGCCCACGGGTTTGAGACCAGCCCGGGCAAATTGGCAAGCCCTAGTCTCTACAATAAATCAAAAACTAGCCGGGTGTGGTAGCCTGCGTCTGTAGTTCTGGCTACTTGGAAGGCGGAGGTGGGAGGATCGCTGGAGCCCAGAACATTGACGCTGGGGTGGTGGTGAGCATGCCACTGCCCTCCAGCCTGGGCAACGGGGTGAGACTCCAACACACACACACACACACACACACACACACACACACAAACATACACACACGAAAAGAAAAACAACATGTATTTCTGGTAAAAATATTTTTTCAAGAAACTGGTTTGAGAAAGTATCTTTCTTGCCTTCTACATCAAAGCAAAAATGTCATACTCAATGATGAAACATTAAAAACATTTCTTTTAAAAGTAACCATGGCTGGGCTTGGTGGCTCAGCCTGTAATCCCAGCAATTTGGGAGGCTGAGACGAATTGATTGCCTGAGCCAGCAGGTTCGAGATCAGCCCAGGCAGTTTGGTGAGACCTCGTCTCTACAATAAATCAAAAATTAGCCTGGCATGGTAACTTGCTTCTGTAGTTCCAGCTATTTCAATTACTTGGAAGGCTGAGGCGGAAGGATCGCTGGAGTCCAGCAGGTCAATGATGGAGTGGCCATGAGTATGCCACTACACTCCAGCCTGGGTGACAGAGTGAGACTCCAACTCAAAATAAATAAATAAAATAAAATAAAATAAAAGAAATAAAGCTAGCCACAAGATACAGATGGCTGCTATGATCACTGCTACTCAACATTGTACTGATAATCCTAGAAATGGTAATACAATAAGAAAAAGAAATCAAGTGAGCTAAAAACTGTAATTAATGGTAGAGCATGAGCATATGGAGAAATATATCACCAGTCTTTGAATTATCAGACTTGGGCAGCTATTCTGATAGGATGTATGTATGCTCCACACACTGGTAAGGGTTCCTTACAACTAATTACAATTTAGTTCAGGACAGATATCTTAGTTTTAGAAATTCTTCCTACTCAAATGAGACCGTGTTTTGTCATTCATAGAGCAGCATTTTCTAAAGGATAATTAATGTAATGTATGCAGGGTTCTGTGATGGAATAGGTTTGGAAAATTCCATAGCACACAGAGTTAGTTACTCTTCTGACTTTTGGAAATTTTTAGAGCCCTGAATTTTGACTGCCAAGAATTGTGTTTAGCAGGTAACTTTGCCCAGTTGGATTTGATTATGTAAATATTTTTGTTTATTTTTATCTTTATTTTTGGAGTTCAACTCATTGGATCATTGCTGTGCAGAACCTTAATTTCTGAATGAGGTTTCTGAAGTTGAATGAATGTGGAAGTGCGTTGTACAAAAACCATATTTTATTAATACCTTTTGATCCT
>CAUYQG010035773.1:0-36016 GCA_963574415.1 Tarsius wallacei | reverse complement strand
GTTTTGTTTTAAGGTGTGTGTCCAATTGTTTTTTGCATTGGTTTCTGCTTTCATTGTTCTGTGTTGTTTTTTTTCTTTCTTTCTTTTAAAAAAATTCTTGTCCATCTTATTTTATTCTGTTTTTCTTTGTGCTCCTCATTGCTATAACTGTATCTTGGATTCAGGGGGTATACACCCCCATTGCATCATCATATAGAATGGTGGTAGGGAGTGGGTTTCAGGGAACACATACCACAATCAATGAACATTATAATTTGCAAGTAGTTTCTGAACTTTAGTGCTCTATCCCCTACCTTATTCAACTTTTAAAAGTACAAGAGACAGGAAAACTTCCCACCTATTTCAAAATAGAACAAGGCAAGAGCTCAGATCAGGGAAGAATAGAATGCTGAGAAAACATCAGAAAGGAAAGCCTCTCCCACTGACACTGAATAATAGAACTATAGAGAAAAACTAGAGATCTGTCACAAATGAGGAAAAACTAAAGGAAGACCACAGGTAATTTCAAGTGTAACAAAGAGAAAACTCCTGAAAAATCAGACCTTGGAACTCAAACAATGGAAGTCACCAACAACTGGCCCCAGAATACAACAGGGATTAGGGACTGGATGGAAAGAGTGAATAAGACTCAAGAAAGACAAGTTGCAACACTGAAAGAACTTGTAAAAGAAATTTTGACAATAAAAATTTCTCTTTGAAAGATAGTGTGGTGATTTCTGAAAGAACTAGAAATTGACCTTCCATATGACCCAGCAATTTCCCTATTGGGAATATACCTGAAGGAACTCAAATTATTCAACAAAAAAGATTCCTGCACATGTATGCTTGTTACAGCTCGTTCATAATAGCAAAAATGTGGAACCAACCATGCTGCCCATCAAAGCTGGACTGGATTAAAAAAAATGTGGTACATATACACAATGGAATATTATGCATCCATAAAGAAGAACAAACATATGGACTTTGTAGCAACTTGGATGGATTTAGAATCAATTCTACATGGTGATCTATCACAGAAACAAAGAACAGAGTACCATATGTTCTCAATCATAAGTAGACCTTGAACAATTATCATAATACTATAAGAAAGGGATTGGCAATAGTGGGAAACTGCAGGGGAGGGGGTTGGGATTGGCAGTTGAGAGAAACTGCTAGGGGATGGAGGGGCACATCTCATCAACAAGGGTACCTGCATAATCAATGTTTGTATACCTAACTCTGTATTGTACCCCACGTCTCTAAAAAAAAAGAAAAAAAAAGAAATAGAAAAAAAAAAAAAGAAAGGAAAGACATGGTACATATACACAATGGAATATTACATAGCCATAAAGAAGGACAAAATTATGAACTTTGCAGCAACTTGAATTGAATTAGAGGGCTATAATATTGAGTGATCTATCACAGAAACAAAGAACTGAGTATCACATGTTCTCACTCATAAGTGGACCTTGAATAACTATCGTGATACTATAAGAAAGGGATTGGCAATAGTGGGAAACTGCCAGGGGAGGAGGGCACACCTCATCAACAAGGGTACCTGCATAATGAAGATTTATATACCTAACCCTGAAATGTACCTCACATATTTAAAATAAAAATTTTTTTAAAAGTTCTTTTTGTTTTCAAAACACTGTTTACTGTCTACAATTATATGTATACTGCATATTACATATAATATGTGTATCTATATACATACATTCTTAATAGAAATCTCCATCTTCTTATTGGCACCAGTTATTCAATTTACCAACATTATGCACTAAGATGTAATGGAAATGGGGTTCAAGGGAGCTACACATAGCCTATATATTAATTCCTTGTTACCAACCCCATATCCTACTCCTGCCTCTGCCAGTCTGGTTGACTGTGAGACTTTAGTGTTTCTCTTTTAAATTCTGTAGAGGAGTAAACTCAGTCTCCTGACTGGGCATTCTCAAAGGTGCCTGCTGTATGGGAATGAAAGATTTCTGAAATTCTGCTTGTGAGCAGTCAGAAGGGATTGTATATAGACTCCATATATGACTTCAACTCATATCTTCTTTTGCAGCCCTCACCTCATCCCCACCCTCAGTTGTGCCAGGAGACTTAATGTCCTTCCTGATATTGTCACTCTCTGCCCACTCTGTAGGCTTTGGCTTCTTCCAACCAGATAATTGGTTCTGTTTCTCTGTCTTTCACCTTCCAAAATTGTGTGGAGTTCTCATCCACTAATATTAATTCCAATCTCATAATTTTTTTTAATCAGCTTATTCCCTCATTTTAATAGGGTCTTGGAAAGAAAAGAGATAAACATGGGTAGTCATCTTGCATCTTTAAGAGAAATCTTACACCTTCTGTTTTTCCACTGGGAAATTCCTTCTTCATGCCTTCCATCTGTCCCAATTCATGGAGCACTATTGGATCACCATGGATCATCCATCACAAGTGGCTCCCTTCTGGCCACAGAGGAGGGCATGTAACTCAGGGCTAGTCAGTCATAGACTCTTTGTGTTTACTGTGTGATTTTTTTTTTTCGGTGCAGTTTTAAAGGGGATAATCTGAAAACTTGGAGCTAGAGGGAGCATAACTTTTCTTCTAAAGATCATGGAAGCCTGTATGTAATTCTGGAGTTGCCAGTGGTCACATTATCTCCACATGGAGAAAATCTGTCATGCTGAGTGAATGATGTCAAGCTGAAAAGATGAATTACTGGAGAATTAGAGTGTAGTAAACTTAGTGTCCAAGTTCTGAGACTCAGCCATGCCCAGGCCTTGCTTAGTTCTGAAACTCTATACAAATGGGCCAATAAATGGCCCTTTCAATTTAAAAAAGATTAAAATTGTTTTTCATTTCTAGCAGTCTAATGTATCCTAACTAGTGTAATGTTGTTCTATGGGGGCATATTTAGGATTTTGGTAGGAATATCTTGCCTTTTGTTAAATGGAAATATTTTAAAACAGGCCAGGCTCAGTGGCTCAGTCTGTAATTCCAGCACTTTGGGAGGCCGAGGCAAGTGGATTGCCTGAGCCTGTGGGTTCGAGATCCACCCACGCAACTTGGTGAGACCTCGTCTCTACAATAAATCAAAAATTAGCCAGGCATGGTAACGCACGCCTGTAATTCCGGCTACTCGGAAGCCTGAGGTGGAAGGATCACCGGAGCCCAGCGGGTCAAGGCTGTGGTGGCCGGGAGCATGCCACTGCTCTCCAGTCTGGGTGACAGAGTGAGACTTCAACTCAAAAAATTTTTTATATATATATGTAAAATTTAATATATATACATATATATAAACAAAACAAGGTATTGGAACACAATACAAAACAAACATGATTCAAACTGGTTTAAGCAAACCATTGCTTTCATATAAATGAAAAGCTAAGGGATTGATCAAGCATAATTGAATCTAGGTGTTGATCTGGAACTGAATCTAAATATATCTTTGGAATCTATTTCTTGTGTTCTCTTTGCTCTGTTCTCTTCTGTGTTTTCATATCATCCTCAAATAACCTCTTCCTGTGTGGCAGGATGGCTTCCATGAGCTCCAATCTCAAGTTCTATGAACCTAGAAAACCTTGAGGTGACTGGTGGGTGAAGACGGTGGGGTCATTTTTGCCCAATCACATGGGCACAGTCAGGTATGGTTTTAAGTGGTGTTAGAAAAAACAATCAAACAAATCAAACCTGGCATATGAATATTAGAGATAGGAAAAAAAACTTAAGGATGAATTGATAAATGCCTTATAGAAAGAATGTTAAGAAAGTGATAAAGTGGTAGAAAGAGCAAACTGATGGTAAAAAAGAAAAAAATAGGAGAAAGCAGAAATGTTGGACTGAGATAACTATCACACTGAAGTTATAAAGAAAGTAAAATAATTTTGTGAGGAATAAAAATAGGTCAGAACTACTTCCTTTTTTGAGTGTGTTTTTAAACCACATAGTGGATGTAAAAATGTTTTCATAAAGGGTAATTTCTTCTATAAGATGCATATATAATCTTCTCTCATCTACAAAGGAATGGATAGTGAAGTAAATTTATAATTATATTTGCTGATCTATCCAAGTACTATACATATGAATGATGGCAAACTGGGGAAATTATGAACTAAATTACAATTTACTTATAATAGAGAAAGAAAATATATTCATTGAAAGAAAGGGGTAGATATTTTCAGTGCTCTGAAAATAGAGTTCTAATTAATTTATAGATTTAAAAGGCCACTCTGACTCAGTCTCATAATTTGAGTAATAAAACTCTTCTAATGGCTTCACAGCAAATTAATAAAATAAATGAGCAAACTTAATCAAACCACAGTGCTTGGTCAATACAAATGTTTCTGTTGTCAGCAATTTCCTTCATCAATTCAGAAATTTAGCCATGAACTTGGGTGACTACATGCCTTATATTCTATGAATATATTAACTGGAACTTAATAAATGCATCCTCTATATTATATTGAGAAAGACATATCCTTAGCAATCCCTGAAGTAAAAAAAAAATTGTATCTTTTTTGTAAAATAGACTTTAAATATCTTTATTTTCTAGAATAGTTTTAGGTTCACAGAAAAATTAAACAGAAGGTCCAGAAATTTCCCAACTACCCCTTAGCCCCACACATACATACTCTCCCATCATAGTGTTACATTTGTTACAACTGATGAACTTACATTGATACATTATAACTACCCACCGTCCATCATTTACATCAGGCTTCACTCTTGATGTTGTACATTCTGAGTTTGGACAAACGTCTAATGACATGTATCCACCATTCTAGTACCATACAGAGTAATTTCACTGTTGAATAATCCTCTGCACTCCAGCCATTTTCTTCTTTTTCCTAATAACTAAGAATTTCCTTGAAGCTCCATAGAGACATAAATTAACATTTTAAAAAACCTTTAGAATATTCATGATATATTATAAATAGTTAGTGTTTTGTTATTTAATATTAATTCAGTTGATTAGACCAAATATACAGATGTGTCTACTTAGAAGTTTTATGTGTCTGTGACTTTAACCTGGAAACATTTACAAAGGCAGACAAGGTTATTGATTTATAATTTACATTACAAAATTATAGACCAGAGAGATAATTTAATTATAGTCTATAGTCTATAGTTTCTTCCCTGAAGACATAGATCCAGACTATGCAAACAGGCTGTCTATAGTGAGGGAGAGGTGCCAAGGGACTCTTTCTGCCCATTAGGCTCTGGTGGGGCTGACCTCACCCATATGTTCCTGAAGTTTAGTCCATGGGTAGAAAGTTGATTATAGATTATTAGAAAATCATGGCTTCTTTGAGAATCTGATGGAAGTTATAGATCTTCCCCTGAGTAAAATGCACATATGCATGTACTCACACAGTGTATTTAAATTCAGGAGTTTTATGTTCTCCCTCTGAAGGTCAGTTCTGAAGTCTGGAATTTTTGCATCACAGTAAATCTTTTTATATACCAAACAAAAAAATGCATATTTTCTCTAGAATGTAAGTGTTGAAGTAAATATGTAAAACTCTACCAAAGAGAACATGTAGATCAATGTATTAATTTAACTTGGGAAGTCACTTGCATAAGAATTTAGATAATTTTATTCACAAAAGAATTCCTATATTAAAATGAGCTTATAAAAAGGAAAAAAAAATGTTTATTAGGTAGATGGGATGTTCGCCTTCATTGGGTCAAGGGAAAATGGAAAGTGGTGGAGCCAACCGAGTACTCCTGCTGTCCTAAAAGGTTTCAGCCTGTGGGAGTCTAAGACCAGGAGAATGTTGATAAGATCATGGGAAGATTTGGGGTTTGGAAATTAAGAATAAGAGAGAGAATTTGGTGAAGTGTCTGCAATCCACATGAAAGCTATTGAGAGGGGAGTAAAGGAGAGAATTTGTAAGATGTTTATTCTACACAGAGGAGACACTACCTGTAAATTTTATACAACCTTGCCAATTTTTAGTAAAGCTAAAAATGAAAATACAAGTCAGTATATTCACTCCCATATAATTCATGTACATATGCACAAAATATATTCATTGTAGCATTGTTAGTAGCAGCAAAAACATAGATATTCTTTAATATGATGTTTTGTGTTGTGACAACAGAATACCACAGATTGGGTCATTTACAAAGAATAGAATTTTATTTGTCTCACAGTTCTGAAGGCTGGCAAGTGCAAGACCGAAGGTCTGCATCTGGTGAGGACTTCTTGTTATATCATAATATGGGAGAGGGCATCACATGGCAAGAGAGCATGTGAGACAGACGAAGGGTAACTTTTACCAGGAGTCCACTGCTGTGATAACAAATCCCCATTCCCATGATAATGGCATTAATCTCTTCATGAGGGCATTTGTTCATCACCTCTTAAAGGTCTCACCTCTCAACACTGCTGTAGTGGGGTTTAAGTTTCCAACACATGAAATTTGGGGGACACATTCAAGGTATAGCCTATGAGAACAGTTAAATTGTGAAATAGTCATAACAAGGAACATTATACATTAGTGAAAATTAGTGAACCAGAGCAACATATATTAACATGACTGACTGGAAAAACATAGTGTTGAATAAAATAAAGCAATTTAATATGATATTATACATATTCACACGCACACAAAGTTTCAACTATGCATAAACATGCCATTAGGAATATTTAAGCATGTTGTATAAGAACAAAAAAATGCATGGGAATAACCAACACCAAAATTGTGAAAAGGGCTACTGCTGGGAGGAAGAGGGAGGGATTTCTTTAGAGATGGGTGCCCAGTGGCTTAAACTCTATTAGTACGTTTTCCTCAAATGGGTGGTAGGTACATTAGTGTTTGTTGCATTATTCTTTGCTTCTGTATATATGCCTTTATTATTTTATAAGAAAGTTCAAAACATTAAAATTAAACAAGCAAGTATCCACAAGATGGAATAAGTATTCAAATGTGAAACAAATAAAATAAAAAGTAATTTATTGATGAAACTTCTACCAACAGGGTGGATTGCATTAATGTAGATGGAGACCTCGTAATGACTAATAAGAACGTTAGATAAAAGATACACTTTCAAAATTTGTGAACATAGAATCAAGCTCAAAATAAAGAAAGAGCAATTTGGGGGGCCAGATGAAAAAAAATCAAAGCTAAAGCAATGAGCAAAGACTGAACCTAACTGCGGCTACCTGCTGGGATTCTATCCCTCCCTAGTGCAGGTGGCATGGCCTCAGTCCTGAGAAGACGCAGAGAATGGAACTGAGATTGCTGGATAAAAGCTGGATCTTGGATATACAGGCCTATTTGTTAAAAGGGGACCAGACAAATTCTGTCCTTGACTGGAGAAAGAATGAAAGTATTTTTATTTGTCTTGTACTTTGAGGTGGAAGAGAAAAGGCATATATTAGAAACTGTAACCTCAAGTTTGTACCACGCCCAGATATGGGGTATAAATTTATAGTATTTCCTGGCTCAGAAACTCACAGCTGTGAATATAATGTAAAAACATACTTAGGATCTTTGAAATCTATTGGGTTCTAGGATAAACAAGTACAAAACTATTCTTTGAGACAAATAGTTTGTTGTTCATGGCAAAATAACACAATAATAATAATAATAATTTCTTCTGAAAATTAGCTCATAATAATAAAAACTACAAATAACACACAAAATCAATCAGCTGAGTTAGCATCAACAAATGCAACAAACGAGATAATTAGTATCTTGGAAATTGCAGATAAAATTAAAAGAAGATTTTTTTTGAATATTTAAAGAATAAAAATAGTGATCATGGAAAAGTACACCACAAAAAATAAAAGAGGCTGTTTTTTTAAAGAACCAACTTTGATATCTATAAATAAAAAATATAGTCACAGAAATAAAACTCAAAGCATAGACTGGGCAACAGATTAGAGGTAGGTAAAGCGATAATAATTTTGAGAGAAAAAGTAGAGAAGTGATTTGAGTGCAGCACAAAAAAACTAAAGAGAAGAAAAACATAACATAGAGAATAAGAGAAATAGAGAATATAATAAAAAGTACAATATATATTGAACAGTGAGAATTTTTCTGAATTGGTAAAAAAAACCCACAAATTCTTAGATTGAAGAAACCTAATTGTGACCAGGATCAGTAGAATAAGTTCACCTAAATACATTATGGTAAAACTATAGAATACAAAGAAAAAAAATAACCAGAGAAGAAACACAGGTTATTTAGAAAGGGATGAAAAATTTACAGACAACAGGCTTCTTATCGGCAACAAAAAACGTTGGAAGAAAATGGAACAATATTTTCAATGTTTTAAAGAAAATTTTTTGTCAGCCTAAAATTCTATAATTAGCTTAACTATTTATTCAAGATAAATAAATGCATAAACATAGATACTTTCAAGGACAGAAAATGCATTTCAAGATGAAAAAAGCCCCAAAAGGAGTTCAATAAAGAAGCAGTGGTCAGCAAACAACATGGTAAGACTAAGAGATTGACTAAAAACTGTGAAGAATAATTTGGACTAAAATAGCAGATAATAGAGTCAGTGCTACAGTAATCCAAAGTACTTGAAATATCTGGAAGGAAGGCAGAGTTTTTGATTAACTTTGGACTTTTTTTTAAAGCACAGAAATGAAATAGATTCCTTCCAAGCCAGTAAAGAAAATTAATAAAATAAAGAGAGCACTATCAATTCAACAGAAAGAAGCAAAGAAGAATAAGCAAAGAAAACACAATTAACAAAAAAAGTAGGAATAAGTTCATATATATCTGTTAATGCAACAAATGTAAACATACCTTTAAAACAATAGAGACCATTGTTAAGTTTTAAAATTTTAGCTACATGCTCTTATAAGAGACATATCTGAGGCAAAGTAAAACATTCAAGTTGAAAGTAAACAGATAGAAAAAGATATATCAAATAAATTCCCATTAAAAGAAAAACATTAGTAATATTAATATCACATCGAGTAGAGTTTAAAACAAAAAGCTTTACTAGGGGAAAGACAGCTATTCTTAGTGATAAAAGGAAAATTTTGAAAAGAAAAGATGTCTAAGCCTGTAATACCCAAGAATGCCTCTCCGCTTTGGTATATTTTTACACATTTAATGAAGACTGGGTATGTTTAACTACTTTTTACCTGCCGACTATAATTATTTGAATGAGACATTACATCATGGTTACTTTTCATTGGACTCCTTGGTTTATTTGTACATTTAAAACACTTTCATCTTAGATTTTGGACTTAAACTGCTCTTTGGATTAAAATAATTACCTAATTCCAAATCAAAAATTTTTACCATGTCTATTTTAATTACCTTTCACATTCAAGTCTTCAAGCTATTAAAATGAATTTTTGTATGTACTGAGAATTAGAGACAAAATTTATCTTATCTTTGAACATGCAGTCATCCCAGTACCACCTACCGCATGGTTCCTTCTTTCCTCAGGCATTTGCAACCCTACTGCTGTCACATCATTTCCAAATATGTTCTAGGTCTGTTTCTGGACTCTTTTCTCTGTCCTATTGTCAATTTGCCAATCACTCTTTGGCTTCTCAATACATTTTGAGAGAATAATTTTTCTTCCCCACCTCCCTTCCTCCCTTCCTCATCTCCCTCTCCATAGACTGTCTTGGCCATCCTTGGCTTTGTCAAGTTTCTAGAAAAACCCTTAAGGAAATTGGATTGTAATACATGAAATCTATAATTTGGAAAGAGTCGGGACTGTTAAGATTTGAATTTTCCTATTCACAAAGGTATCCTCTTTATTTAGATGTTCTTTAATGGCTTGCAATAAAGTTTTATGACTTTCTTCATAAAAATGTTAAATATACTTTATGAGATTAATTTCTAGGTACTGTATGTTTTTGTTGTTATAGTAAATAGCATCTTCTCAAAAAGTAGGCTTTCTCACTGTATTTTTTTGGTGTTGTATGGAAATACAATTGATTTTTGAATATCGATTTTGCACTAAGTCACTTTGCTATACTTTTATTAATTTGAATAATTTCTTTAAAATATTTTCGTTTTGTAAATAAACATAATTTGCTTTCTTCATTTCCAATCCTTATTTCTATTTATTTTCTTCCCTTACCATGCTAAGACAGGGAAATATATGTGGGGTAGGATGCGGTGTTTCAATGTACAGGAATAGAAGCATCATATTGAAGTGTTTATAGTAGCTATCTTTTTCTCTATACTGATTTTTGAGTGGAAAACTAAAATTTCTCCATTAAGAATGATATTTCATAGGTTTTGGTAGATAATCTTTTTCAGATAAGGAAGTATATTTTTACATGAATTTTCTGGCATCTGCTTGTATTCTAGCAGGAGAAGACTTAGCTTTATCTAGTTAGCCAGAATGCTTGCACATTCATTGTTTACTCAAACTCCACACTCACCTAGTGCTTAAGAAATGGAGGTCATTCTGGTCAGTCCCACTGTTGAAGACTGGATTTCCTAGATACGCAGTGGCTCTTGTGATTTTGTGGTACCAGTTGCTACCTGGAATTTTTCTGCAGGAAGTAGCACACCAGGGACTGGAGAAGTGGACTTTCAGTGGACATTAGAAATGCCGATAAATGATATAGTGGTGGAAACGACTGGAGATTGAGAAATACTGCCGGTTAAATGAGAGTCTAATTTGCCTGGTCTCGGGCAAAATACTTCATTGCTTAGGAAGAGCATGGGTTGGGGTGGGTAATTACTGGAATTCATATGTCAAATTAAAAGTCAAGTTTGGAGAAATAAACTCCTCGAGGTGCTCAGCCTTGAAAAGCTGTTGCATCGTATCATCCACTAGGGGGCAATAGTGTGGTGCTCCAAGCCTATAGCTCCTGAAACTCAGTGCTGAACAGCGGAGTTGATTTAGCTAACAGTGCTACCTTGGAGCACAGACGAGAGGCAGACAATTTTCCTCTTCTGTTGAAGTGGGGCTTGCAAGTCAGAGCCTCACCCTTGATGGGGTTGACAGCGGGGTAGGATGTGCCACAGTGGGTTTATAAGTTTCGTCACCACTCATTAGGCATTTTGGTTTTTTGAGACCAGGCTGGAGTGCACTGGTGTGATCATAGCTCACTGCAGCCTCATCCTAGGCTTAAGTGAGCCTTCAACTTCCGCCTCCTGAGTAACTAGGACTACAGGCTTGCACCACCGTGCCCAGCAAATTTTTAAATTTTTGTGGAGACAGGGTCTCACTGTGTTGCCCAGACTGGTCTCAAACTCCTCAACTTATCCTCCTGATATACTTCCTGCATAGCCTCACAAAGTGCTGGGTTTATACTTGTGAGTCACCACACCCAGCCTACTCTTTCAGCCTTTTTAATTTTTGTGTGTGTTTGTTCTGTTTTTTCCTTTTGCATCAGCATCTCACTCTGTTGCCCAGGCTGAAGCTGGTACTACAGGTGCATGCCACCACACCCAGCTAATTTTTTTATTTTTATTTTTGTTAAGACAAAGTCTCACTGTGTTGCTCAGGCTGGTCTCAAACTCCTGGCCTCAAGTGATCCTCCAGCTTTGGTATACCAGAGTGCTGGAATTACAGGTATGAGTCTCCATCCTGATGATTAGGCGCTTTTCAAACTTCTCTTATGGGAGGAACAGATTCAGTAGTCGCTCTTGGACTGCACAGAACTTTGGAGGTGTGAAACATTTCCAAGTTTGTCTCAGATGTAGTGAAGAGCGATATGACCTAAACTGTAAAGAATAAAGGAGAGGCACATGAACAGAGAGGGTGAGCTTCCCTTTATGAAAAGAACCAAAAAGACTGAACTGAGACAGAGAGTATTTAATTCACTGTGAGAGTTTTGGGCTGGGGGTGCGGGTTGGTTCTCTGTTAATTCCTCCACCAGGTATATGTGGATGGGGGAAGATGGTGCATCCCAATGTGCAGACACAGAAGTTTCGTGAGTATTTTGCTTCCTTTTGTGGTGTGTTGTGGGTATGAGATCAAGGAGTGTGTCCACATCCTCATTACAAGAACCCTAAAATGTAAAGGAATGCATTTGACCTACTCCTTCTTTAAAACGAGTCCATTATTTTTGTCTTCCAGCATTAATTGCTTACCGCATCCCCCTTGTTTTTCCTTTTACCTTCTTCAGTTCCTCATTAACAAGTTGAAATTTAGTGCTTGTGGAAGGATAAAAAGCTCTAGGTTGGTTGAATAAATAAGGAAAACACTTTTGTCACAGTTGGACTAGATAGCAATTTATCAGAGTTGGCTACATTATATGTGGGGCTCATGGCAAAATGAAAATGTGCACCTCCCAATCAAAAGCAGGACAAAGTGCCATTAAAAGTACTAATGTAAGGGCCAGCTCAGGGGCTCATGCCTATAATCCCAGCACTTTAGGAGGCCAAGGTAGGAGGATCGCTTGAGGATAGGAATTTGAGACTAGCCTGGGCAATATAGTGAGACTTTGTCTATTAAAAAACAAATTAGCCAGGCATGGTGGCATGCACCTGTAGTTCCAGCTACATGGGAGGCTGAGGTGGAAGGATCTTCTGAGCCCAGGAGGTCAAGGTTGCAGTGAGCTATGATCAAGTCACCGCACTCCAACCTGAGGGACAGAGATCCTGCCTCTAAAAAAAATATACTAATGTACAAAGATTTTTCTTTTTTAAAAATTTTATTACAGAGATGTGGGGTACAAAGTCACTGCACTCCAGCGTGGGGGACAGAGATCCTGCCTCTAAAAAAAAATGTACTAATGTACAAAGATTTTTCTTTTTTAAAAATTTTATTACAGAGATGTGGGGTACAAGTAAGGGTTAACTATACAAGTAGGTTACATACAGGTGAAGTTTGAGCCTCCAACTGGCCCATACTTCCCCTGGTTTAGGACCAGGTACCCTTTGTGTTGTTTAAAGATTTTTCTTTTAAAACTGTTTTATTAATTATAATACACAATAGGAGTAATCATCATTCTAAGTAAAGAGAAATTTTAAAAAGTATTAACATGAATTTTACGATGCATGCTATACAGTGCCAATTTTAATAAGAGTATTTAACTCATGCGAAATTGGTGTTATTTTGTAGTTCATATGGGCGTGTGTATTTCATTCTTACCTGAACAACTAAAACACAAAAACTGTTCTAGTCACTTCTTGTTACACACATACATTTGACCACCACTCTCTTGACTTACTGATTAAGGAAAAAGGAACTTTGGGTTGTCCTATCTTTCCTTTTTTAAAATGCCATATGTTTTTAGTGTAAGTTTTAGTAATACAGGGGAATGATGTGAATAAGAAAGGGTCAGATAGACTTCTTTAAATATTTGTGTTCCTCAGAATATCATTATTTTCTTTGAAACAAGTTCTGGTTCAGATTAAAAGCATGGGCTCTCAGGTTGCTCACTTACTCAGTCTCAGACATGTGTGTATAGAATGAGCACCAGATTCTGGTGGACCCACGATGCATGGGAGTTCAGTGAGACTCAAGGATAGTACAAGTTAAGTATGAAGGCTGCATGGCAGTGACTAGTACTATATGTCATAGTACGATATGCAAAGTACCATGGGCATGTTCATGTATATCTCCTCTCTCATGAGATGCTCCATTGGCTCATGGAACTTCAGTTAAAAACATAAGCTCAGAGATAAAATTATTAAGAATTATGGCAACAGCAGAACTTTTAACCGAGTGCAGGTACTTCTGAGAGATACTCTGGGCACCTGCACTTCTTATATGCCCATGAAGCTGGCCCTGCAAGCTAAAAAGTCAGATCAATTGACCCTAATGTTGTTCTTCTCTTATCTGGTACTTCCAGATCTCAGCCTGGCTTTTATTATCTGGGATACTAAAAGCTGAGAAGTTTTCAGAGCTACCCCTTGGCATTGATCTACTTAGGGTGAGCACGAGGTAGAGAGCTCCAATGGAAGAGATTCTGCCTGGAATCTTGGAGATATTCCTCCTAAGGATGTCTTTTTTGCCTTTAGACCTAAGAAAGGCTCAAGAAGAGTCTGAGACAGAATGTCAAGGAGATGACCCAGAATATCACAGTTTGACACCCACTTCCATTTGAAGTTCCTCCCATATCAGGAACTGCCTGTCATTGAGCAAATGCTGAACTTTGCCAAATGTCATACAAATATGACCAAATTCCTCAACTATCACTTTTACTGTGATTCCTAATTTTGCCTCTCTAGCCCAGGGATATTTTCTTTGAACTTCAAACTCACAGTTCCAACCATCAACATGACTCACCATTGGATTGCTTCATCAGCCCCTCAAACTCAAAATATACAAGACTGGACTCATTGTACTAATCTCCAAATGTTCTCCTGTAACTTCTTCAGGAAATTTCCATTTTGATGAGCAGCTACACCTTCCTAGTCTCCTCTCTGTCTTTAGGCCATTCACTTTTGAATGGTTTCCACATACTGAGAGCAGCTTTAACTATACCTTTGGGTGCAGGCCCTCTCTACATCCTTTCTTGCACCAGCAATAATTCAGCTCTTCATTAGTTTTTTTCTATTATATTTGTCTCCCTAACTTGTTTCTGTATCCTGACTCATTGTTTCCCAAACATTTCCCAGGCTGCCACCACACTGCCTTTTTAATCTTGAAAGATACAAAACTCTTTGGGCGTGGTGGCTCATGCCTGGAATCCCAGCTCTTTGGGAAGTAGAGGCAGGAGAATTGCTTGAGCCCAGGAGTTCGAGACCAGCCTAAGCAACAAAGCATGACCTCATCTCTACCAACAATAAAAAAGAAATTTTCCAGGCATGATACTTGGAAGGCTGAGCCCAGGAGGTTGAGGTGGTGGTGAGCCGTGATCATGCCACTGTACTCCAGCCCAGGTGACAGAGTGAGACCCAACTCCAAAAAACAAAACAAAACAATACACAACAACAACAAAAAACAGAACTTATGCAATTTGTCAAGCATTGATGAAGCCTAAAGTGTCTCTAATAAAATCTGTATTCCCACTGTCAAGCTTTACCAAACCGTAATTTACTAAATTTGCTTCATATTTTCTGAAAATAAACAAAACATTATAAATATAATGAGAACCACTTGCTTGTATACTTCCTCCCGTTCCTTTCTTCTGGAGAGGACTAAATTTGGGGTTTATTTTTCTTGTTCTGGTTTGTATATGTTTACATGGATTTTATCTTTAACATACATATTATAAACTTTAAACATTTTACATAAATGACATCAAACCGTGTATATTTTGCAAACTTCTTATTTCACAGAATATTGTATTTCTGAAATTTAGTCATGTCAAAGCTTGCTATTTTAGTAGTTTACTTTGTCATTTAGTATTTAATTATTTGAATGTACCAAAATGTGGTAATCTAGAATACATGGTCATACTGAGGTTTTCAGTTTTTGCTATTGCAAATGATGTCAATTACCATTCTGACTCATCTTTCTTTGTGCAAATTAAAGAGATTTTCTAGAGTACAGTCCTAAAAACAGAATGCTGGGCATGCTTCACTTAACTAAATATTGCCAAACTGCTCTCCCAAGTGGTTGCACTGATGTACATTTCCTCTTGCAGTTTTCATTCCTTTAGGCCATTCCTATAGCATTCCGCCTGTTCTGCAGGGTGGCCTTTCATTGTCTTGCACAGAGCACGGACGCTCTTTCCCTTTAGTAGATAAGCTCTGGATCCGGGGAGTAGCAATGCAGAGATCTACCTGTCTTGTGGCTGCCCCAAACCATACTTCTGTCTGTTAGTTCCCCAATAAAACACCCTTTACCAAGAAACTAGGTTCGTCTGCCTAATTACCCTCCAAGCATCTCAGCTCCTTTGGCATTTGGGGGCCACTCTGCATATGAAGCCCCTTCTTGGAACACAAAGACAGAGAAAGTATTTGAAGTGCATGTACCCAACAAAAGATTAGTATATAGAATTTACAAAGAATTTCGACATGCCAATAAGGAAATGCCAAACAATGCAAGGACAACAACAACAACAAAATGAGTAAATGATGTGAATAGGCAATTCAAAGAAAATGACACTTGAATGGCCGATAAGCATATGAAAATATAATATACAATCAGGAAAAATAATTTAAATGGCAGCATATACCATTACATGTCTACCACTTTGACAAAAATAAATGCAATTACTGGCAGTTCTAAGTATAAACAAATTGTGATCAGTTGCTAGTCTTTTGTGTCTCTTTTAATCTACAGGCTTCCCATCAGGTGTTAATGAAATGTTTGTGTCACCTATGAATCTAAATGTTAAAACCCTACACCCTAATGTGATGGCATTGGAAGGTTGGTTGTTTAGGGGGTAATTAGGATTAGATAAAATCACTCTGCTGATTGCATCTTCATGGTATACTTTAACATTTTCTTTTGTCCTCCTTCTTTCTTGTAAATTGGTAGTTGTTTTCCAGAGACTCAGTCAAATCCAAGTGAAATATTTTTGACAAAACTTTTTTTGGGTGAAAAATACGATATAGGTAGAGGTTTGCGATTTCTTCAGACTGCAGATAATGACTACTTGTCTCTTTCCTATCACTTTCAGCTTTCTTTATTTATATCCTCTGGTAGCTAGTGATCTGATCCACCATGATACAAACCCATTCTTTGTGGTTCCCCATTAAGAGTTGAACTCTTTCTTGGAGGGATGTTATCTGTCCCCTGGCTCCTCTAGGCTTCTTTTCTGCATAGTCTTTCTCCTGTTCTCTACTGTAATATGGATTTTGGACCTGCCTCTGATAATTTTGAATGTTGATTTCTCAACTAAATGTATATTAATTTTATCTAACTTGTAGTTTTTTTCTCTAGGCATGGGTTATGGGTGGTTTTATTTCCTCTCTTAGTTTTTGGAGGCTACAAGGAGATATTTGGATTTAGATGGCCCCTATAATCCAACATTCTGTAGAATAAGTTTGTCTAATTAAAAAACAAAACAAAACAAAACAAACCCCATTCCTTCTTGTATTTCATTTCTTCCTTTTATGTTCTATTTCATATTTTTTGAAGTGCTTCAGTGATGCTTCATGTGTGTCAGCCTAGGCAAGGCTATGGTGATGTAATTTCTACATGAAAACTCAAACATCACCTTTCATCTCTATGTCATTGTCAGATTCAAGGTCCATGTTGATGTCTGATTATTCTCCTTCTTCTAAGGATGCCACAGAATCATTTCATGAATATACACAGTAAATTTCAATACCCTCATGTTTATCCTTTAGGGTTTTCTCTTTGTTAAGAGCTAAGATCTTCATCTAAATAGATGGTTATTATTGTCTTACTCCGTATATCTAGGTGTTTATGGCACAGGGTCTTAAGGATTTTGGCAACTTCTGCTTTCTTTCCCTTGGAGTCCAGTCACAGTGCTAAAAAAAAGTCTAGACTGGACTAATAAAATGATTAGTTGCTACAAGGAGAGAAACCCCAGGGACAGGCAGACATCTTAGATGATTCAGTTGCAGCCTAGCACCCAGATAAATGCAGGTACACTAGTTGACATCCTGTGACACAGAACAAGCCAAGTGCCATGCAAATTCTTGACTCACAGGGGCTGAGAAATAACAAATCATTGTTGTTTAAATCCATTACATTTTTGTTTCACAATAATAGATAGTGAACATTATAATAATCAAAACAGCATGGTGCCAGTATAAATCGGACACATAGACCAATAGAACAGTATAGAGAGCCCAGAAAAAAATTCATACATTTATGATCAGCTGATTTTTGACAAAGATGGCCAGGGACACACAATGGAAAAACGACAGTCTCTTTAATAAATAGTGCTGGGAAAACTGGTTATCCACTTGAAGAAGAATAAAATTAGACCTTATCTCTCACCATATACAAAAATTAACACAAAATCAATTAATGACTTCAATAAAAGACCTGAAACTGTAAAACTACTACAAGAGAACATAGGGGAAAAGTTCCACGACTTTGGGCTGGGAGATGATTTTTTTGACTATGATCTCAAAAACAGAGGCAACAAAAGTAAAAATAGACAATGATAGTGCATCAAACTAAAAGACTTCTGCACAGCAAAAGAAACAACCAACAGAGTGAAGAGATAACCTATGGAATGGGAAAATATATTTGCAAACCATACATCTGATAAAGGGTTAATGCCCAAATATCTAAGGAACTCAAATAGCTCAATAGCAAGAAAACAAACAACCTGATTTAAAAATGGGCAAAGGACCCAAATAGACATTTCTCAAAGCAAGACATACAAATGGCCAACAGGTATATAAAAAAATGTTCAATATCACTAATCATCAAGAGAATGCAAATCAAAACCACAATAAGATATTACCTCACTCCTGTTAGAATGTCTGTTATCAAAAAGATGAAAGATAACAAGTGTTGGTGAGGATGTTGAAAGAAAGGAATCTTTGGATGCTGTTGGTGAGAATGTAAATTAGCATAGCCATTATGGAAAATAGTATGGTGATTCCTTTGCAAACTAAAAATAGAGCTACCATGTGACCTAGCAATTCCATTACTGGGTATGTATTCAAAAGATAATGACATCAGTATGTCAAAGAGAAATCTGTACTTCCATGTTCATTGCAGCCTTAACCACAATAGCCAAGATACGGAATCAACTTAAGTGCCCACAAATGGGTGAGCAGATAATAAAATGTGTTATATACACAATGGAATACTAGTCAACTTTAAAAAAAGAAGAAAATCCTGTCATTTGCAATAACATGTATGAACCTGGAGGATATTATGTTGAGTAGAATAAATCAGGCACAGAAAGATCTCACTCACGTGTAGAGTGTAAGTCTAACTCACAGAAACAGTGTAAAATCATGATTACCAGAGGCTGGAGCAGAAGGGTACTCTTGGATAAAGAATGCAAAATTTTAGTTAGACAGGAGGAATAAGATCAAGAGGTCTATTGCATATTATGATATAAACTATAGTTAACAACAATGTCTTGTATATTTGGAAATTGCTAATTTCAATAGTATTTTCACCAAATAGGTATTTTCACCACAAAAATTGGTATGTGAGGTAATATGCATGTTAAACAGCTTGATTCAGGCAGTCTACAACGTATACATATATAAAAATATCATGTTAAACACCATGAGTATATATAATTTTTGCTTGTCAATTCAAAAAAATAAATAAGACATTGCCACTTGCCAGAAAACATAGAGAATCTTTCTAACATGAAAGTCTAGCACATCATGTCTTAGATGCATCTCATGCCCACAGTATAGTAGAAAAGACAGACATGAACACATATAATTTAAGTATGATTCAATAATACTATAATAAAAACAGGAGATTGTCTCAGCAAAAGAAATTAATCTTCAGATAGGTCTGCCCCCACACAATGCCTAGGATTGGGGGCAAAGGCTTTAATTAAAATGGAAGAGTTGGTAATTTCTGGTCTATCTGGGAAGCTTAAAGTTGATGTGGTTTGAATGAAAGTAATAACTTTTGCCTAAAGTGCAAATATTAATGCAAAAAAGAGCCTGGGATTGACTCTCAGTGAAATTGGAATAGATTTTTATTTCGTTTTCATGTCTTTTCCCTTAAAGTAATGGTCCTATTTTTCCTCCTGAAACTGTGTAATATATATATTTAACATGTGGGGTATTTTTTTTCTCTTTAAAGTTACTTCACTTGGCAGTTTGCCTGTCTGTTCAGACCCTTAAAAGCAAGTGCAAATTTTAATAGATATTTTAAAAAAGTAAAAATAAATAAAAACATGTACAACAATGCCACGAAGGTTAACCAACCCAGTCATGGGGGAAGTGTGAAAGGGGACATGACATATAGAGTTATTAATAATCTTTTGCTCAACTAACTTTCCTATTCCTCTTGGATGAAGGACAACAAGTTATCATTTTTTAACGTCTAGGGCCTACTATGATTTGGGGCACATAGTTCTCATGTAATTGGTGAATAAACTGAATGTGGTCTAATTTAGTAAAATATGTAAATCACATTATTCCTAACCTCATTTTAGTAAGGGTATAAAATTGATGTAGCACTAAAATAAATTTTCCATAATATAAGGGCTTGACCACCCAACACTGAAATAATCTTGTGATTTCAAGTACCTTATGAAAGAAAACCCCATGTACTCTTTCTCACCCTCTGGCTTGAGTCCTAAATTTCAATACGAGTATGCCTTTCCTTTAGCTGAGGGCTTTGAGACTAGCCAAATTCCTCCTCCCTTTCCCAGGGAGGTGTCACCTTAAGCTGTGATGCGTTGTTTCACCCTGGTATGGATGGGTTTCACATCCTTCCAGTGAGCTTGTTTGAATGGAAAGAAGACACAGAGGGAAACTTAGGGTGTGAAGGAAGCTGCTGAAGACAATCATTGCCTGCCAACAGCTTAGTTGTGGGGCTGGTTCTGGCCCTGTTGTTAAAAGTGAAACAGGGAAAGATAGTGTGTATGTTCACACTCCATATAGGCCCCACAAATTTGCCCAAGCAAAGAATATTCATTTCCCCCCCAGTTTCAAATCCATCATTTTGGTAAAAAATACTTTCTGTACTTTTTCAAAAAGGATATTATGGCTCTTTTTGATAAGTGGAGGTTTTTTGGGGGAAGCCATTACAATTTATTCATTTTTAAACATTATGGTAAAATACATAATATAAAATTTACCATCCTAAGGATTTTTAAGTGTGTAGTTCAGCAACATTAAGATCATTCATACTGTTGCACAACCATCACCATCATCCATCTCCAGAATTTTTTTCACTTAATGAAACCAAAGCTCTGTACCCATTATACAGTAACTCTCCATTATCCTCTGCCCCCATTTCCTGGCAACCACCATCCTACTTTCTCTATGAATTTGACAAAGACCTAGAATCATATAGTATTTGTCTCTTTGTCACTGGCTTATTTCACTGAGCACAATGTCTTCAAGGTTTATGTATGTTGAAGCATATGTCAAAATTTCCTTCCTTTGTAAGGCTGAATAATGTTCCTGTGTATGTGTGTGGGGGTGTACACACAGTTTGTTTATGCCTTCATCCAGTGATGAACACGTGTTGCTCTTATTGGTGTACAATTATCTGTATGTGCCCCTGATTTCAGTTCGTTTGGATATATACCTACAAGTATAATTGCTAGATCATATAGTAATTCTATTTTGTTTTCTAGGAAGTGAGAAATTGCTTTCTCTAGCAGGTGTACCATTTTATATTCCCACCATCAGTGCATAAGTTTTCCAATTTCTCCACATCCTCCCCAACAATTGATATTTTATTTTTATAAAAAATAATATCTATCCTAAGCGGCTTAAAGTGGAATCTCATTGTGGTTTTCATTTACATTTCCCTGGAATCTTGGTTTTTATGACCTTGTCTCCAACGTTTGTTATTATTTCTTCCAAAGAAGTCAGACATCTAAAGACACAGATAGTTAATGAGCATAGAATGAAAAGTAACTCCTCTATATGAAAAAACCAAAATGGATGTTGGCATCTGATGATGAAAACTTGAGGTAACTTTTAACTTTAACAAGTGTAAGAGTGAGACTCTGGATTTCCCTTTTATCTCCTTTAGAGACAGGAGTTCCTTTATAAAGAGGTAGAGTGCAGCCTCCAGGGGGCATCTGATGCTATGGGTTTGCTTACATCTATCCTGGTCTGCAGATGTTAGTAGCAGGGTCCTATTATTTCTCATTACTGCATAGAATTCCGAGGTGGGGGAATTTGAGGAAGAAAACAGTTAAAAGGATTCCTGTTAATTCTTCTGGGAGGCCTGAGCAGCAGTTAGCAAAATAACTTCAATTTAACCTGCAAGAGAGTGACCTGAAAATTGACTCTAGGATCACACCAAAGTTATGGAATCTTTTATCTCAGGACCAGAAGGAGAAGAAATATTTATTATGTGCCAGGAATTGGGTTACATACCTTTCACAAGTAGCTTGTAAGTTATGTATTGTTTTGCTTAGTAAAAATAAAATAATATGTCAAAGCCACATAGCTAATAAGAGCCAAAGATAACTAAAACCAGGTTCAATTCCAAACCATGATAGCCCTGAAGATGTCTATCATGCATTGGGCATAAATATGGTTATTTTTATTATATTCCCTTTAATAACTTAAAGGGAGATGATATTTGCTACTTATAGATTAGATGACGTTGGTCTTCTTGAAAGTATCAAGGGATTTTGAGACACTCCAAGAACAACCCTGTTGAGAAAGGATGCTGATTCTGGCCTGTTTATGAAAAAATGAATAGCTGGATGTTCTATGGTTTATTTACAAGTGCTTGACTCATCCAAGTCACGGAAGTAGACTTGGCATGGCCTTGTTTATCAGAATTAGATCCCAGAAAATGTAAACCTCAGAAAAACTAGGATTTTTTTTTCATCATTCAAACTCTCTGTGCAGTGAATTGAATATAACAAAGCAGTGCAAGGAGAGAAGTAATTATACCACTATTCAGAGCTCCTGTTTAAACACCAATGTTTTCCTCACCTCACATGTTGACAAAAAAACATTTAAATATATTAAAAATATAAAACCTGATTTAAAATAACACTTGATTTCTTGTCATGTGATAATGATGCTCAGGGGCCCCTTCTATCGAAGAAGTTCACAGTGCTTTATACATTTAACTCATGACCCGTATGTTTTATTCTATTTTATAGCAGAAAAATGGAGGCACCACAGAAATCACACAATATGTTTGTGTAGTGGCTTGAGAGGGAATTCTTCAAATTATGAGCATTCAGTCTGGTCATCCTGATTTAATGTGAACTCACCGGATATGTTGAGCAAGCAGTCTAATGGCTAATATTATGGCGAACTTATTAAGTTCTAGACTCTGTGCTAACCGTACTAAATACATTGAAAGATATGTATTAGCTCATTTGGACCTTTAGGACATCTACAAGGTAGAAGTTATTATTAGATGGAAAAATTAAGGACCAGAAAGGATAAGTTATGTGGCTCCAATTTACATTATAGTAAAGAATACAGCCAGGATTGAAAGCCGGAAGAGCCTGTGTTCTTATTCACATGTGACACTGCTACCCAACATACTAGAAGGTCTTGGACACAGTAAACTTAAACTTAAGCACATTAAAGTTTAATGGTCACAGAGAAAGAAGTTATTTTACTCTGGCAGATCTGAAACTCTTTACCAGTTAGGAATTCCTTGAACGCGAGCAACAACTAAAATAACTCAGAAGCAGAAAGTAAAATACCACAGGGACTCACTTATAAGGGGAGCTAAATTATGGGTACACATAGACATACAGAGTAGAATAATACACACTGGAGACTACTAAAGGTGGGAGGGTTAGAGTGGATAAGGGTTGAAAAATAACATGTTGGGTACAGTGTTCACTATTCAGTTGATGGGTACACTAAAAGCCCAGACTTCACTACTATGCAATATATGCTTGTAAGAATTCTGTACTTGTAACCCCCTAAATATATAAAAATAAAAATAAAACCATAAAACCCTAAAAGTTCCAGGGGGTGGGGAGGAGAGGATGTCTACATTATGTCTAAAGTTTTAATGATGATAACATTTATTTTTATTTTTTGAGTTGGAGTCTGTCACCCAGGCTGGAGTGCAGTGGCACACTCACGGCCACTGCAGCCTCGACCTGCTGGGCTCAGGCGATCCTTCTGCCTCAGCCTTCCAAGTAGCTGGAACTACAGGTGCACGCCACTACACCCAGCTAATTTTTTGATTTACTGTAGAGACAAAGTCTCGTCAACTTGCCCAGGCTGGTCTCAAACCCTAGGCTCAGGCAATCTTCTCACTTCAGCCTCCCAAAGTGCTGGGATTACAGGTTTGAGCCACTGTGCCTGGCTATGGTAACATATTTATTTCAACTGAATTCATACCAGCTTTACCCTTTAGATAGTAAAGATTGTTTGTTAGATGCCTCCTATGGGCCAGACTAGACCCAGGCCTCGGGGCTTTATACTAGCTCATTTTTAAAGTTAATACTTTAAATTTAAATTTAATTTCCCCCATTTTAAAGGCAAAGTGACTGAAGCCTAGAGTACAAGGTCACACAAAGTGGCCGAGTAAAGATTCAGATGCAGGTCTATTGGTCTTCAAACCCTTGCAATCTCCTATATTTCTTACTCTCGCTCAGATTGGGGAGTATTAGGATTAGGCAGCTCTATTTTGTGATAAAGCTGAAGCCCATATCACATAATTAAATTGGGTGGAGACCAACTATTATTTTCCCTTGCCATATTGGAAATTCACAGCTTTGGTTTTTTTTGTAAATGAAAAAATATGTTTTGCAGATAAAAAAAAAGAAAGAAAAAAAAGAAATTGAGTCTGGCTAACACAGAGGGAAATGGGAGTTTATTGGTAGGATAAGACAGAACCACTCACAAAATCAAAGAAAAGTGGCTGGGTCTTGGGAAAGACAGGGACAAAGCAGTTTCAGGGGTCTAGGGAGCAACAACTGGTGGCAATGCCTGGAAGACATCACTGTCTAATGAAGGATCTCTAATTCTCTCCATTTTTCAATAGCTGGCTCCTGGGAGAGTTCAGCAGTGTGAGCTTGGATCACTCACCTACCCACTCTAGCCAAGGTTGGTCTGGGCTCACTCACTGTGTACCTGATGGGAAGGCAGAAATCCCAGGTGATAGCCAGGTGCTAACTCCTAGCATTAGTAATTAGGGGGAATGTGTGCTAGGCAAGACATGCACGAAGCAAGATATCCCCAGGAACAATGTGCGATGTGAGGCAGGTGTTCAAGACAGAGCAAGGTGAGGCACGACTGGCAGAGAAAATAAATCAGATGAGCAAGTTGCAATATCAATGACTAATTTTTGGAAGGTATTGGAACCAAAAGTCTCTATGAATTTCTAGCCTTAAAACTCACTCTTGTTGGGCTTGGTAGCTCAGCCTGTAATCCCGCGCCTTGGGAGGCTGAGGTGAGTGAATTGCCTGAGCCCGCGGGTTCGAGACCCGCCTGGGCAACTTGGCGAGACCTCATCTCTACAATAAATTGAAAAAATTAGCCGGGCATGGTAGCGCACGCCTGTAGTTCCAGCTACTTGGAAGGCTGAGGCGGAAGGATCACCGGAGCCCAGCAGGTCGAGGCAGCGGTGGCCGGGAGTGGCCACTGCACTCCAGTCTGGGCGACAGAGTGAGACTCCAACTCAAAACACAAACTCGCCCATTCAAAATCAAAGGATGGACACGAATGCATGGAGTGCAGCAGAAGCGAGACTTTAATGGTGGTCTTACAAGATTGGGTGTCTGGTAGGCAGACACACCTGGGGTGGCTACAGCAAGCAATTTATTCCCGAGTGTGGAAATCCCTCCCCTGGTTCCTCATTGGCTATGTACTACAGGATGTACAATCTTCCCGGACATCGCCTACGTTCCATTTTTTAATCCCCTTATAAGGTTATCCCTGGTTCCCTTCCCTGATTCTCTATTTTCTTAGGAATAGCATGTTATTTTCTCGTTGGCCCTTTCCCATCTCCTGATGATTGTTTAGGAGCCTGCCAAGAGCTGGTGGCTGAAGAGTGCTACATATGCCAGCCTGCTTAGACAGGACTTGAAAATGAACCATCGAGATGTTTCTTACATAAAGGATTCACTTGAGCTGGCCATCACAAACTCAGATTTGCTAACCATATTAAGTAATTCCACAAGAGAGGAAATAGAGCCAAAATGATGTATAATAGCAAAGGAGACAAACCAGATGAAAAATTAAAAGGAGGCACCAACCCAGGTATGGATTAAATTTTAAAGTACAATTAACATTTTTATTTATTAAGAAGTTAGGATTAGGATATAGACAACATTGTTCTAAGCTCATTATATGAGACAATTCATTTAATCCTTACAGAAATTCTATGAGGAAGGAATTTTTATTGGTATTTTATAGATAAGGACACGGAGGCACAGAAAGGTTACTGCTTTGCCGTAGGTCACACAGTTAGTAAGTGGTTGAGCCAGAAATTGAACACCGGCAGGCTGTCTGCCTCCAGAGCCTGTGTGTTTAACCACTAAGCTGGATTAAATAAGAGAAAGTGCTTTGTGAATATCAAAGACCCATATAATAATCAAGGTATTATGATGATTATATCCACAGTATTCTGAGTAGAAGGGACATTAGAGAGAATCTGGCTGAAAGAAACCCTCATTTTCACCTAAAGGAACAGGACCAGGCTAACTGACTTGCTCAGGTGTACATATAGGTGAGCGAAAACAAAATAAAACTTTGTTCAATTTTAGGTACCAATACTATCAGCACTGCAACACCCTCCCCTCATTGTATGGAGAGCACAGAGTCTAATAATTTTGTTGCAATTCTGTTTCTTGCCAATGCTTTAATAAGGTAGCTAAATGCATTGAAGGACACTGGACTGGGATGAGAATCTGTATATACAGTGCCTTCCCCACACTCCTCACCTCTCAACTATGTGCCCAACCCCTGCCAGACTCTCACCTTGGCAACATATCTACCCACTCACCACACATCTCCCTTCTGAGAGTTGCGTTCAGGGATATCTTCTTCAGGGGCAGCTTTCAGTTTATTTTAACTGTTGTGATTGTATTAAATAGATGCTAAAAGAAAATTAGTTTCAATAAACTGAGGTTTAGAAAGGTCTCACTCTTTACTCTAGAAATGCCCCCGGATCTTAGTCTAACACTGCCCAGTACCAAATCCCAAATAATGATTTCAAGGAGGTAATTGTTAGGTATAACCTGAACGTCCCTAGGCCTCACCACCCTGTGGGTACAAATCAGATCACTGTAGCATTTAGAGCCACATTTGACTGGCTTAAGCAGGTACCCTCACCTGTGTCAGTCCCCAGAGTCTAAGGTTTTGGTGGGCTCTTCCATGAGTTTTTCACTTCTGTGGCATCTGTGCTGTCCCAGCATTCTGCTGGGCACAGATGTCCAGTGCTGGGGGCTGTTTTCTGAGTGCCTGAGGGACAGCAAATCTTTCCCCTTGGATTTGAAGCTAGACACAGGAGGCCAGAGCAGTGTCACACGGAGGCCAGTGTGTTACTGAACTGAGAACAGAAGCCTTCGCTGCCCAGGACAAGTCCTGCATCCAGGGCACTGAGCTGGAGGTAGGGTAAGGATGCTATGCTATTTCCAATACATTCTTGAGAAGCAGGAACTCTAAGGAGAGACTCTCCCTCAGTCCATGGAACCAGTGGTGGTGATCCATGGATAGGCTTTCTGGAGTCTGAGAACACTCCTGGAACTGTGTAAGAGCCTGAGTGTTAGAGGTACATGTGTAAATAGTTTCCATAGAGTGGGTTCAATACTTTCAAGGGGATCTATGAGCTATAAAAATTAAGAACTGTCTCCCCCTCCAAGACTTTGCCATCAGGTTAAGCTCCTCAACCCATGGTTCTTTCCTCACTTGCCAGGGACTCTTAGGCCCCTCCATTATGGGGCAGGTGATTGAGAAGGCCATTTACTCTGCTTGCAGAGAGATTTCTCCCCTCAAGGTCTCCAAATATACCTGAACCCAGTAGAAGACTGTGGCTCCAAAAGACATCCTTGCTACATGAGTTTAATTAAATTTAGAAAAGGTAAGTTTGCACATTTTATTGCCAGCCCTCCTGCGTTTGTAGCAGAGGTTGTATTACCATTTTAAAATAGCCTTGGGGGAAAAATCCTTTTTCTTAGAGAGAGTGACAAATTATTCTGGGGAGATAGTAGGAGTGGAAATGGAGAGTGTTGATTTAATTAATTTTACTGCCTTTCTGCATTGGCTGGGAACAGGTAGAAGAGCAAAATAAAATGGTAGCATTCCATCTTCATGATCCCCACAGTCAAGTCAGAAGGAAGTTACTACTTCGCAGAAGCCACTATGGAAGGCACAGTTCAAAGCATACTAACAAGGTTTTGAGGTCCTGGGTTTCAGAGGCATACCTACCACAGGCCCTCTGAAACTGAAGTCTGATGGGATTGTGGGCACCATTTTAAAGCAAAGAAATGGTTCTTGACTGACAGAGGGCATTCCCATGTTGGGGTGGTGATGGAAGCGGGTGGGGGCCAGTATAAAATTTATGAGTATGAGTAAGACCCTCATACTTCTATAATTTGTACTGATTTATACTTAATTCCATCCTTTCTCTATTTTTTGCTCCAAAATGGTTCAGTTAATTAAATGGCATGCTTACTTTTTCAGTCTTATTCCTAGAACATCCCATTTCCTAAGCGTCTTTGGGGAAAGCAGGGAACGGCTTCCCACTTACTTGTAGGGGCAGCAAAACCACAGGGTTTACTTCTCCCTTTGGCTCTTTTTGTTGTAATGGTTCCCCATCTGCTCCCTGGAGAAGAAAAAGGAAACTGCATTGCTTTCAACACACGCTGGATCAAGGTTTCACGCTGATTATGGAGATTAGAGCCAAGCACATTTGCAATTGCTCCAGACTGGTCCCTTTATCGACTGAACTGTCCTTAGGAGGGAGCTGTGCTGGGAAGTCAGGCTTCCCAGCGTCAGAGCCCTTGCAGCTAAAGTAGTGCACCCCCTGCTCGTCGAAAACGACTCCTGATCTTCCTAAATGCCAAATTGGTCTTAGCCCTAAAAATTTTGACTTAAATTGTCAAGTGCCAGCTTAGCTCCTCTATCTGTGTTTGCTTTTAATGAGCACAATTTTACCTATGTCAGGAGAGAGCCAGAGTGGGAGAGCAGGTTATGTGGAATCAGCACCAAGTGGGGACACCTGCCTCCCGTCTCGTTACCAGCACGTCAGCCCCCAGCTGTCGGCTCAGTGGGCCCCCGCGCCCCCCACAGCAGCTTCACTGGTTCTGGGATGCTAAGCAGTTTGCATCCATAGGCTTTATTAGTTGGCTCAAAACCTGCTTCTCTCCTCCTCATCCTGGCACTCACAGATTAAGGGGCTTATCTTCTGGGTGTGAGGGAATTAACACACCTGCAGGGCGTCCTTCCATTACCTGTTGGTTTCTCTCTTCAATAGCTAATTTGGCCGGGAGCTGTCATGCCAGAGTCTAGGCATGGAGTTATTGGTGGGCAAGATTGCATTTTTGTCTGTGATGCATGTTTCCAGCTTTGTTTTATAAAATGTAGCAGATGCAGAAAAGGGAGTCACCCTATTTCTATGAGTCGTGGCCAGAGCACAACATATTATAATTATCGGTGATGTCCCCAAATAAGAATGTCCTTTGCCAAGGATTTGTATTTGGCTAGCAAAATCCAAAAGGAAAGAAAAGGTAGAGAGAGATTCTTTATCTATCTGTCTTATACAATATGATTTCGGTTCTACTGTTGTCATGTTGTGTGAAGTTCCCCCTGTGGTGCACTTTATAGAATCTGGTTATAGTGGCATGAGGTCTCAAAGGAAATCAGATGATGTTATCACATGGAAGCTGGCAAAATTTGCACTCAAAGCAGGTAGAAATGCTTTGTAACCTGTTCAAGATTGTTCAACATGACATGGTTCAGAAGCATCCATGACTTTTTAGCGTTAGTGTCTCCCATCGTCATTATTATTAAATATGTGGCATCGTCTTTCCCCACCCTCATCACCACGAAGATACAGCAAATGTGTCTAATGTATCCAAATACTACTGCATGATCTGAAAAATCATTTCATGAAACCCAATTTGTGAATTCCATGAATTTAATATATGTCAATTTCCTGGTAGACTGGTGGTTACAAAGGCTGGAGGAATGGAGAGGTAATGGTCAAAGTATATGAAATCTCAAGAGGAATATTGTTTTATTTATTTTGAGTTCTATTACACAGCATGGTGAATATAGTTATTAATAGCATATTGTACATTTCAAAATCACTAAGAGTAAATTTTAAATGTTCTCACCACAAAAAATCTTTAGTATTTGAGGCGATGGATATGTTAACTAGCTTGATTTAATTTTTCTACATTGTATTTATAAACCATGAAATCACTTTGTACCCCATACATTTATACAATTATAAATTATCAATTTATAATAAGACATTTTTAAAAATCCCTATGGTAAAAGTTGGGGCCAACCAAACAGAAATGTGTTGACTGTGGGAAGTTAAATCATTAACATTTATTTGTTTTGACATCAGTGGTGCAACACAGCAACCCCAAATCTGAGAGGGCTTGCATGTAAGGTTCTTTCCATATTCCAGATAAGTCACTGGGAGGTCCAACAGGGAGAGACATTGGTTTATTCAACTTACAGGAGGCACTGATGAGGAAAGCGCTCACACATGAGGCATTGATGACGGCAGGTTGATGGAGGAAAAAAACAAAACACTCTGGGGCAGAATAGCAAACAGTTTTATAAGCCAGCAAGTCAACTAATCAAATCCTATCCCATGTTTACAATTACATTGACTGCACATGATGACCACATTGTTTTCAGTTTTGCTTGGTCACCTGGGTTCCATGACTCATTATTGGGAATATACATATCCTTTAGAGAACAGCCTTGACCAGCGGTTGCTCCCTGGGGGAGGGGCAGATAGAAGCCAGATACAGGGGAAAAGAGGCAATATCTGGACAATTAGTCCAACTCTGTGCCACTTTAGAAATATTATATTCAGATAAGTAATTTTAGAGCTTATTCTTTTAGATTGGAAATTTAGCAATAAATGATAATATTCTTCTCCCCAAGTCCTCATAAATATGGTGTCAGATGACAGTTCAAATAGTCTGTAGATTCACAGGTGGGTGAAATTAGAAGATAATCGGACTAAGAAAAGCAAGATTATCATTTAACTAAAATATCTTTTCCTCTGCTGATACCTAGGAAGTTGGTTTATTTTTCCCCTCAGCTTGGGAGACGATTTTGCCCTCAAATAGAAGTGATCTGGGGCACAAAACTTCTCTGAGTTTCATGTTTGGGGTCTCTCTTCAGCTCTAAATAAAAAAAGAGTTTCAAGCCTTTGGATGACTATGAAGTCTGCTCATTAAGGTCACCTGGGGAGTCTATTTGTTTTCATTTGAATGACGGGCTCATCGTCCAAGATTCTGATTCAGTTGATTTGATGTTGAGGCCTTGGCTTTGATATTGTTTTGAAAGCTCCACAGGTGATTCTTGGTCAGGTTGAGAGCCTCTGGATTAAACTCATCTTGGTATTACAGAAGCAGAATAAACCAATTCAAGTGAAAACAAGCAGACAAATACATGTAAAGGGAATCTACCACCCTTGTAATTGACTTTGCTTTTTTGGGGGGTGGGGGGAGGTCCTTAATAATCTCCAGGGCCAGGTAGGAGTCTCATTTGTTTTGGTATTCTCAGCACAGTGCCCCCCACATTGTAGTTGTGGAAGGAGTTAACATTATGATTTATTATCTTGTTACAATAATGATTCATAATACATTTCTAGAAATCATTTCTCTGACATCCTCAACTTATAAACACTATGAAACACCTGAAAGTAAGAAAGGAAAAAAATGTTGAGCAGCTAAAATAGATGTCAAAAAAATAAAATAAAATAAAAGACTGAGAATGATTCTAGTACACTGTATTCCTGGGAGCATCCCTCAGGCTGCTCTGGGAGCTCTGTTCCTATTTTACACACAGTCCTAACAGTCTTGCTTCTCTGGTTTCTCCATTCATAGAAACTTAGAGGGTGGGGAGTGACTACTTAGCAATTTGCCACTAAAGAAAATGATACATTAAAACACGTAAACAGCAGAACTCAGAGAATATTACAGTCTGGGACTATTTAAAAGGCAGACAACAACTAGTTTGACATACCCAGCTCCTCTTATTTTGTGCCCATCATCCAGTCACTCATCAGAATTCATTAGTGCAAGTCATACTGGGTGCATGGAGATGACAAACGTAAACCCTTTCAATGAATATGGAGCGAGCTTCTACTTTGTACCAAGTTCCATTATTCTTGCTCTTGATACACTTAAGATCTGGTGACACTGGCTATCGCTGCTGCTGTATACTTGTTTTTCTTTTCTCATTATTTATTTCAAATCCAGAGGGTACAAATTCATATTTGTTACATGGACATATGGCACACTGTTGGGGATTGTGCTTCAGGTGGCCCATTCCCCAGGTAGGTAACTTCTGAACCTTAAGCCCCATCCCTGCCTTCCCCTTTTTAGTGTCCCTAGTGTCTATTATTTCCATCTTTGTGGTCATTTAGCTCCCACGTGTAAGTGAGAACATGCGTTATTTGCTTTTCTGTTTCTGAGAACATGCGTTATTTGCTTTTCTGTTTGCTTAGGGAGATGTATAGTGGTTTTTGTTGTTCAAACATTTCATAATTTTTATTACTGAGATCCTAGTTCATGTCCTACTTATGGACTCATAACTCTCTGGTCCACAAAACCTCCTCCAGTTTTTCATTTATATTGCTATTGGAAAAATCTCCCTAAATGCAAATCCAAACACATCACTCCCGATTAAAATCCTCTAACCATCCCTGAAAGCTACAAGATTTAGCCCAGACTACTGTGCAAGGCTCTTCATGACTGACTCACTTCCATCTCCCAGCCCCCCGTGCCCCTCCTGCCTCTCATTTTAGTCTTCATAGAGTTTAAGTGCTCCAGTTCCCTCCACACACTGCACTATTTCATACTTCATGCCATTTCTTCTCTTTGAATGTTTTTTCTTCTTGCCATTTTAGCTACCCAATACTCCAAGAAGTTTTCTTCAGCACTCACTCACCCCACACGAAAGCCACCTCCACCAGTTGGGCTATTGTTTTCTCTTTGATCTCACTATATGGTAAAATCATGCTCATATATGTTTGTCTTCGCAGCCACTGCCTCTCCTCCACTACCCTTCCTCCCCTACTTCCCTGCATTTTAAGCAACTTACAGGTGGGGACCATTTTTTGACATTTATCATCTTTCCAGTGTCTGATAGAAAAGTGAATCCTGAATGGGATGAAACTGAAAGCTCTTTCCATTCATGTTCCCATTTTTATAACTCAGATGTCATGTCTCTGCAGAAAGCTCTGTGAGTAGTTCACAAGTTCTGTGTTTCCACAAATGGTTCCCAGGATTTGGCCATGGAATCTGATGCTCTGACAGTGATATAGCGAAGTCATGAAGAGCATTGGAGATGGAACAGGCTAGGCTGCCTGTGATAAATGTGTGAAAGTTAGCATTGGTTCCTCATCTGTTTCTTGGATATGTGCAGTGCCTGACATGCCAGCAATAGGATATCTAAACATTTATTGCACACTTCCTATAACTGTTTTCATTTGATCCCACAATAAATTTTGTTATATACAGGACTAGCATCATTTCAATTTTACAGAGGAGATTGAGCCTCAAACTTCCTTAAGGCAACATCCTCAGTAAGAGTAGGCTCTAGGGACAGGTATTTAGAAATTCTGAATTTTAGTTCATTTCTTCTTTTATAACAATATGACATCTACATATATTCCTCAAATGATGGTTTTAATGAAAAACTTGAATAATCAAAAAAGATTATAATCAGTGTATTATGCCGAATTTACTGCAGAAGTCAGGACTATAGCTAATAACTTTTAGAAAGGGTTCCAGCCAAAAGTTTTAATAAAATCTAGGGAAATGTAATTCTCTGAGACATAAGATACACATAAGTGAAAAATAAACTTATGTTGGACATCTTATCCTCTGATTTATAAATCAAATTTTATAGTCAAATATTAGTATTATAGTAGGCATATTAAGAACTTAGAATCATGCGGGAGGGAAATTCCTTGAGTTTTATTCTAGACTGTTGTCCTATCATTATATAAAGCCATGCTTTTCCTAGTCCACAGTAATGATGGGTCCATTTTAGAGACACTGCTTTGAAAGCTACCCTCAATAATCTTCCTCTTATCTTTCTGGAATTACTACCTAAGAAGTAGCAGAAATCTTTCCTGAACACCTGAAACCACTTTTTCCTTATTTCTATTCTTAATTTTTAAGGCAATCTGGTTCTCCTATTATTCTTGACTCACTGGTTCTTCCTTATTACAAACTATTTCTGTTTTTCTTTTTTTTAAGTAAGGGTGACATATAGGATTTTGTTATACAAGGGGAAAACCAAGTGCATGGATTCCCAGGGAATTTAAACAGCTTTATTGTTTACCAAAAATTATTTGGTTGTTTGCAGATGGACATCCTCGGAGCCCTAGTCTAAAGTTGGTTCTACTCAATGTATTCTTTGGAAATGTTTATTGTTTTAATCTGGACTTTATATGTAGCATAGCCTAGACTTGGGATTCTAATAGGTATTCTATTACATAAAGGCAATAAAGCATTTTTTAATCCTCTGAACCGGATAGTTCTGCCTTCTCTCTGTTACAAAGGGCTGGTGGGGGGGGGGGTGCGGGAAGGGCAGTGTGCCTACTACCATGAAAATTTGCAGGAGCACTCATTCCTTCCTGTATAATAATTTCTGGGTGGAACCCAGGCACCTGCATTTTGACAAGCTTTCCAGGTGATTCTTATACATTCTACCCTTTAAGAATCTATGGTCTAGGTTGTACCTCATACCTCAGTGAAGACTCAAGTCAGTTCAAGATTTTTGCCTGAAGACAAAGCAAACAATCCTACTATTAGAAAGGTCCTGTGTTCTGGCTTGAGTACAAGGGTGCTTTTCCACTCTTGCTTGGTGTTCTGCTTCCAAACTGATTTCACTGCTTAACTGCCTGGTATATTGATTTCAAATGACTCAGCCTTGTTGGGAATTCTGAGTGAGAGTTAAAACCAGGCTTTTGTTTTAACAATGGCTCTGAACTTGACTACTAACTCTTAGCAATTATACTGCATCTCAGGGGAGATTCCTATTACCAGGAGCTAGGAGGAGTCTACTGATCTTTATCTTGAAGAGACAGAAATCAAAATGTGAAGTGTTTCTTCACTAGAGGGTTTTTCTATTTATCATACAATCTTTGATTTTAACGTTCAATCTCATACGTGCCATGTGTTTATATTTAGTGGAAAGTGAAACAATTATTGACATCCAAATAGTGAATTCTCTTAGAGAGGGCATCTGGATGGGATTCCAACTTCTTAAAGGAAAGAGAGCTTGTGTTTTACATTATCTTTTTATCATTTGAAACTTTTGGATCTTGTAGGTTAAATGTCAGTTGTTCTTCAAGGAAATTTTACCATCTATTTGTATTTATGTAGTCTGTGTTCTTTCCATGTCCAACAAATATGCCTACGATGGTGGTCGTCTCAAAGAGGGAAAAAGAAAGGCTGCCCTTTATTTCAATTAGAGGTTTGTTCACCAACTATGTAATTTATAGTACAAATGCACTTTCAATCAACAGTGAAAGACAATTGTATTTTGATCTAATAATAATCTCATAATCAGCATAAATAGGCACAATTTCTTAGTTTTAAAAATTAGAGTTATAGGAGTCTATACACTAGTTATGCAATTCTCAAAAAAACCCTGTTGTTTAGTTACAAAAGACAGCATTGGTTGGGCAATAGAAGAGCCCAGAACCCAGGAGAAAAGTGAAAATTCATGTGACTTGCATTGAGTGTCATAGACTTCAAGAGGTCATTGAATTATTTCAGCAAATTGGGTGTTTTCTTTTTCAAAGTAACTTATCAGTTTTTTAACATGTAAAAAAAGGTCTGAAGTTACACTAAAATTCTTAACTTGCTTTTTATTTTTATAGTTAACAATTTTTATTTGATATTTATTTTCTAATTATAATTTCTTAGAGTCCCTTGAAATTGTCAATATATGGTAGAGATCAAGTTTTGATTATAATAGGGCAACTGCTTATATTTGCATGATTCTGAAACAGTGACATATTCATTGTAAAAAATTCAAACCATACCAAAAATTATAATTAAAACGTAAAACCAGTCGGGCTCGGTGGCTCAGCCTGTAATCCCACGCCTTGGGAGGCTGAGGTGAGTGGATTGCCTGAGCCCGCGGGTTCAAGACCCGCCTGGGCAACTTGGTGAGACCTCATCTCTACAATAAAAATCAGCTGGGTATGGTAGCGTGTGCCTGTAATTCCAGCTACTCGGAAGGCTGAGGTGGAAGGATCGCCGGAGCCCAGCAGGTCGAGGCTGCGGTGGCCAGGAGCAGCCACTGCACTCCAGTCTGGGCGACAGAGTGAGACTCCAACTCAAAAAAACCCCAACAAAACAAAACAAAACAAAAAACGTAAAACCACAGAAAAATCAAGTCAAGGGTAACTTCTTTTAAAAGTCTGGATAACCACTTTTGCTGGACGTCTCTCCATGAGTAAA
>CAUYQG010035769.1:0-14320 GCA_963574415.1 Tarsius wallacei | reverse complement strand
TTCCCAAGAATAAATTCAGTTACTTTTCTACTCTTTGGAAACTTAAAACTTGAAAGACTCCCCTCCCCCTAAAAAAGATATCTCTTGTTCAGAAACAAGATGACTCCAAATTATAATGAGACAAATTCTTTTTTTTTTTTTTTTTTTGAGTTGGAGTGCAGTGGCTGCTCCTGGCCACTGCAGCCTCGACCTGCTGGGCTCCAGCTATCCTTCCGCCTCAGCCTTCCAAGTAGCTGGAACTACAGGCATGCACTACCACGCCCGGCTAATTTTTTGATTTATTGTAGAGATGGGGTCTCGCCAAGTTGCCCAGGTGGGTCTCGAACCCACGGGCTCAGGCAATTCACTCACCTCAGCCTCCCAAGGTGCGGGATTACAGGCTGAGCCACCGAGCCTGGCTATGAGACAAATTCTTAACAAATTGATGATCAATTCAATTCCAATCAAAATCTCAATCCAGATCCTAGCTGGTTTTGTCTGTTTGTAGAACAAAATAAATGGATTCAAAAGTGCATATGGAGAAATTAAAGGGCAAGAAGACTCACTCTAGATCTTAAAAGAGGAAACAGAGTGGGGAATTCAATTTGCCAGAAATCAGGGATTATTATGGAACATATGGATGAAGATTGTGTGCTTTGGAAACACACAACTGAAAGACATGACTTATTGCTTTTGACCAAGGGTCAAAGCAGGACTCTTTATAGTCTGAGACTAACTTTTAAATTAGTCACTTAAAATATGGACTTAGATCCTTATCTTGCATCATAAATAAGAATCCATTTTAAGTGGATTAAAGACTTAAAGTAGAATGTATAAAATTGTTAGAATATGACATAAGAAATTACCTTTCTTTCTGTATTGGGGGAAAAACTTTTTATTCAAAACATAAAAAAAACCTCTGAAGACACGTTGGAAGACATTGAAAAGGTAACAGTTTAGCGTTCTGTTCCAGCATGTAACCAAGGAAAAAAAAACCTCACATGTGGCAAAAAGAATGTGTCAAATCTAATTTGGACAAATTATATGTTTGGAGAAAGTCTCAGAGATACAGCAACCGACACAGACTTCTCATGCAGAGGGTTTCTCACATCGCAACAGGAGGGGCTACCCTTTCTAACAACAACCAGACAGTTCTACGAAGACAAAGCAAGAAAAAAATGCAATTGATACTCATCAACAGAAAATATGGTTCATTGAATTATCTTGCATAAGTAATAAAATAAATATTAAAGGTTAATATTAAGTCACAGAGGGTATACCTTCCTATCAATATTAACAGATGTAGTACATTAGCACCTGAGAGCTACACTTAACATTTTCATCTGCAAGATAGATAGGAAGAAGTGACTCCTGGAGCATATAAAAATGATATATAGGCAGGGACATCTGCCATGAACTACCCCCAAAATTATTTGGTTATAAGACAATGAATCATGGAAGCACCATTAAAAGCTGAAGCTGGAGAATATAAGAATTTTTCCTCCAGGCCAGTGCTCACTAGCTGGTGACTCCTCACAGTCAATGCCATAAATATTTTAACCCTTGTGCTTCCTCATATGAGCTAACTGCTCATAGGAAAACTATAAAAGCCAGACAACTGTAAAGGACTTCTCCTTTTTGCCCTCTCCTTCTTTATCTTCTTCTTCCTCCTATCCTCTCCCTCCTCTTCCTCCTTCTCCTCCCTTCCCCTCTTCTTCCCTCTCCGATTCCTCCTCTTCCTCCTTTTTCTTCTCCTCACTTTCCCCTCTCCTTCTTTTTCCTTCTCATTTTGTAGAAGAAAAATGACTCATAAATGAAGGTACATATGACATATACATATGTAACATTTTTTGCTTAATGTGGGTGTAGTAAAAACTTTGAATATGGAGCATATTTTCAACTGATCTTAATAAATGAAAAATATAACTCCAATTTGTTTCCAATATCAGATGCTTATTATATTCTCAGGAGTCATACTCTTTCTCTGGAAAAAAGAAGAAAGTCTTACTTCCCCTATCTAAATAATTTCAGGCACACAGAAGATCAGTAAAGTAGAGCTGACATAAAACAATGATTATTTCCTAAGGACAAGTCCTTGTGAAATAATCATAAAAGTCTAGACTTGTAACTGTGACTTCTTTTACAATGACAGCAGATATGAAACATGAATGGCTTTCTTTCCTACAAAAATAACTTTGTAATACTGGATAGCAGAGCACTGAAAATGCAATTTCAATAACTGTCCTGAGACCACAATGACCTCCACTTTTAAGCTTCTACTTTATGTACTTAATTCAAGTTAAATAATATGTGTATTACCCTAAGAGTTCTGTCTATCATCCCCTCTTCTCTTTTAGCCTCAGTGTCTTGTGCTAAGTTGACTCAGCACTGTCATGGCAGCTGAGGGCAGCACCGTCTAATGATTTCTGAAGACACAAGGTCATCAGCTGGCATTAAGGTTAAAGTGGCTTCTTAGTGCAAGAAAGTCATCAAGGTTAGAAAGTCACTATATCTGCTTGTATTCACTCTCACTCGGTGTATCTAAATCCATACATTGCTAAAGAAAATGAAAGAAAGAAAGAAAAAAGAAAGAAAGAAAGAAAGGAAACACATCAAAGACTTTTTAGAAACATCTTTCTCAATCTGGAGTCTCTTCTCTCCTGTCTTGCTAGCTTCTGATTCCTCCGCTTTGTCTTTGTGTTCCCATCCTGGCTGGTCTTTTAGGAATGAGGACAGAGTTTGACGTACATGGCTCCGATTTCTAATGTGTCCTCCCACACAGCTGCTTTCTATAGCATGTGGGACTGTCTTGAGCCTGCTGTGGCCTCCTCTGAGAAGGAATTATGCAAGCATTGGACAAAGGCTGTAGGGACATGGTTCTATATCACCTGTTTTGCCCGCAAAGTCACAACACTTCGTTGGATTCATTCGTGAGCCTTATTTGAAGCTTACCTCTGTATGTGTTTTGGGTGTTTTCCATTTTATATCTCTTCACTTGTTTCTACAGGGTTTCTCCCTTAACTGAGCTTGAAAAAAGAGCTCCAAGAAGAATGGTATGGCTGGCTACCCTTTTGGCTCCTGTGACCTCCATTCTCTGGAGATCCGTCTTGGTTATTCTATGTTATATGGCAAAAGAGACTTTGAAATTAAAGTCATGGGCCTTAAAACAGGGTAATTATTGGAAGGACCCAATCTAATCACAGATAACTTTCTCCATTTGTAAGCAGAAGAGAGATGTGTCAGAAAAGAGAGTGAAAGAGATTTAACATGTGAGAAGGATTCAGCCCACTGTTGCTGGCTTTGAAGATGAAAAGGGCTGTAGTCATCAGGGTTCTTCAGAGAAGTGGATCCAGTAGGGTGTGTGTGTGTGTGTGTGTGTGTGTGTGTGTGTGTGTGTGTGGGTTTATTATAAGAGATTGATTCAAGTAACTATGGAGGCTGACAAATCCCAAAATTTGCAAAGTGAGTTCAAACTACAGGTCAGGCAGAACCAATATTTGAATTTGAGTCTCAAGGCAGGAAAAAAAAAGTTCTAGTTCTAAGGCAGTCAGGCAGGAGGCATTCTCTCTTACTTGGGGGAGGGTAGGACCTTTTGTTCTATTTAGGCCTTCAACTGATGGAATGAGACTCAAACACATTGTGGAGGGCAATGTGTTTTACCAAGTTTACTAATTTAAATGTTAATCTCATATAACAACATTATCACAGAAACATCCCAAATACTGTTTGGCTGAGTATCTGGGCACCCTGTTGCTCAATCAAGTTGACACATAAAATTAACCATCATGGGGCTATGGCTAGTGGATGCAGGCAGCCTCTAAGAGCAGAGAATGATGTCCAGCTGACAACCAGAAAAGAAAGAAGGACCTATGGCCACATAAAACTGATTTGTGCCAATAACCTGAGTGAACCCAGAAGCAGATCTTCCCTAGTTACACCCATGAGCCTACAGATAAGAACTAGGGTGGCCAACACCTCGATTTTGGCCTCATGAAACCCAGAACAGAGGAACTATCTGAAGTCACCCAGACTTCTGGCCTATAGAACTGTGAGGTAAAAAATAAATTTGTGTTGTTTTTAACTACTTCGTTTGTGGTAATTTGTTATGGCAGCAGTTATATTTCTCCTTATAATTTTCCATCCATCTTTCTTTCATTCAAACAGGTAGTTGGCTCTGTGTTTTGAGAGCCATGAGGGTGGGTAGGGATTGTGTCCAGGATTTGTCTTCATATTTTTCTGGCCTCTGTTAATAAAATATAAGACCATAGGAAACAGAATTCCTGAGCTTAGAGTGCCTAGATGAGAAGAAACCAGAAGGAAGAAAAGGGAACTGTTTCCTGTAAACTTAAACTGTCATTGGGTTTGTGGGCAGGAGACAGAGAGGGAGAAGAAAAGAGGCCACCAGAGGGTCCTCAGGAACCAGCAGCCAGACAAAACACATTGCCTAGAATGAGTTTGGTGACAAGACCAGACCAGCATTGCTTGAAAGTTTAAGACTTTGGGAGTATTGCTTGAAAATCCAAGAATGACGTGAAGCCTGTGTCGTTGTTCTGACACTATTACTACACTATGCTTGCCTCTACACTCACTTGGGTTGTTTGATGGAATGAGGTGGAAGGTCTGTTGAGCTTGAGCAGGTGTAGACAGCAATCTCACCACTTTACAGTACAAAACCATGGCTCTCTGCCTCCACCAGTTTTCCCTCACATCCAGGAGATTGAGGGTGACATGACGTGTTCTCCCAAGCCCAGGTCTTTTCGTCACCCGTCTCACGGCCATTCTCCTTGACCCCCATTCTGCTGAGTGTGATGATGCTTCTGGGGCTACCAGCCTACAGCTCTTCTCTGCATTCCCAGTCCGAAATGTTCCAAGTCTCCACTCAGCATTCAGCACCTGTTTCAGACACCTCAGAGGAGAAGGGTTCCTCAGTTCACCCCAGCAGCTACATGGTGACACACTCTACAAAGTGGCACCACCTCCTGGCTTTCTTCAACTTACAGAAATATCACCAAAAAGCAGATGATCATGTACATTAATATCCATCCCAACCAGGACATTTTGGATAATGAAGAGAATTAACTACTGACAATCATTACAGGACAACAGGCATGTAAATCGAGGTTATTCCAGACAAATCAGGAGATGCAGTGGCAGTCTGTGTTGCTATAAAGGAATACCTGAGGCTGGATGATTTATAAAGAAAAGAGGTTTATTTGGCCTATGGTTCTGCAGGCTGTATAAGAAGTATGGTGTCAGCAACTGCTTCTGGTGAGGGTTTCAGGAAGCTTCCACTCATGGCAGAAGGTGAAGGGGAGGGGGCATCACCTGCTGAGAAAGGAAGCAAGGTGGGGGGCGGGGAGGTGCCAGGCTCTTTTTAACAACCAGTTCTCCTGGGAAGTAAGTAATAGAGCGAGAACTCACTCATTACCATGAGGATAGCACCAAACCTTTCATGGCAGATCTACCCCCATGACCCAAACACTTCCCACCAGGTTGCACCTCCAACATTGGGGATCAAATTTCGACATTTGAAATGACCTGGTGGAACCCAAAAACCCATATTCAAACCATAGTATGTAGTCACCATAGCAAAAAGGCTCATTGTTTTACTTTGTTGGCCACAGTCTCAATGTGCTATAACAGGGGTCCTAGCGTGCCTTGGGTGGGTGTGGAAGAAGCCAGGTGATGGACTGCACTAACTGATACATTGTTTCATTTTTTTTTTGAGTTGGAGTCTCACTCTGTTGCCCAGACTGGAGTGCAGTGGCCGCTCCCGGCCACCGCAGCCTCGACCCGCTGGGCTCCGGCGATCCTTCCAACTCAGCCTTCCAAGTAGCAGGAACTGCAGGCGTGCGCTACCATGCCCAGCTAATTTTTTGATTTATTGTAGAGATGAGGTCTTGCCAAGTTGCCCAGGTGAGTCTTGAACCCACGGGCTCAGGCAATCCACTCACCTCAGCCTCCCAAGGCGCGGGATTACAGGCTGAGCCACCGAGCCCGGCTAGTTTTCAAAATCTCCACAGGAGGTGCAGTGGCAGTCTGTGTTGCTATAAAGGAGACCTGAGGTCTCCTTGCTGACCCTTTGTGCTTTGAACCATGCTGGGCTGTCTCATTTCCCTTTTTTTAGGTTGAGGTCTTTTCTGGAAGGTTCCTTGTCCTTGAAGCAGGTTAGGTTCATGTTAGACCATCTCTACATCCTTCATGAAGATCTGGGCAGGCCTAGACTCAAGGGTACACAGAACTCAAACTGTACACTTGCATGTTGTTGAGTTATAGTCAAACAACTAGAAACTAATTGAGCCAGAATTAGAATCCAAGTCTTATGAAGTCCAATCCTGTGCTTTTTCTTCAACACCATGATGTTTAAGGCAGCCACAGGATAGACTTATTGGACATAATATCTCTCATTCTTGGCTGGGCCACAACTAGCTTCATTTTTTAAAAAAATTAATTTATGTTAGAGTCATGGGGTACATGTGAGGATTTCCTACATAACTAGATTGCATGAAGGTGCAGTTTGGGTTTTGAGAAAATCCTCTCTTCCCCTAGTAGTGGACATGGTGCACAATGAGTGGTTGTGTGGCTCTTACCCCCCTCCCTTTCTCCCTCCTAACAGTACCCAGTATATGTTGTTCTTGTCTTTGTGCCCAGATGCCCACTTATGAGTAGGACATGCGGAATTCAGTTTTTTGTTTCTGTGATAGTTCACTTAGAATGATGGTCTCCAGTTGCATCCATGTTGCTGCAAAGGACATGACTGAGTTCTTCTTTATGATTGTATGGTATTCCACAGTGTACATATACCACATTTTCTTTATCCAGTTCACTTTTGATGGACATCTGGGTTGGTTCCATGTTTTTGCTATTGTAAATTGCACTGTAATAAACATAAATATGCAAGTATTTATGTTTGTTAAATAAAACAGTATTTTGGAAGAGTGATGTATGTTCCTTTGGGTGTATTCCCATGAATCGGATTGCTGGTTCTTAAAGTGTCCTTACCAAATACTTTATTACGCTCACATCCCATGGAATCTCATGACTGAGGCCATGTGTCTTTCTGAAAGTCATGCTTCATCTACTTAGAAGAACAAAATTTAGCCACTATAGAAATTACTGTGAACAAGAAGTAGAGAAAGAAAATTCAAACTAAGCTAAAATTTGTTAAATCAGAAACTAATTTAATAGCTCTCTAGCATGAATACTCATGTCATTGATCCCAAGACAGGCAGCATTTTCTTGATGGCAGGTGGAAGACAGGAGTTAGAAACCTAAAGACCCATTTGTCTCTGCTGTTATAGCTCCATGGAGCTTTGTTTGATTCTCATGACACAGTCTGAGGACCCTGATATCTGTGTACTCTTCAGAAAAAGTTATACATTTAGATTTTATTGCTACAAAATGATCAGGTATAATTTTGTAAGGGAAGGTCAGAAAATATTGTAGCCTTTCCCGTGCTCCCCCCTTTTAAAGCTAGTTTATTAAGTTAAAGGAAGAAATGTGTCTTCAAACAAACAGACTAAATTAGACCTTTCAAAACACTTGTCATTTAAAAGATGGTTTGTTGAAACTTCAGACAGGTTAAACGTATGCCACAATTTGGGTGAAAAAATGAGCTTTCCTGGGTTGCAATTACAACCCTACTTAGTTGCCATGGTGATCACACAGCATATGGATTTTGTCAGATAAAGACATCAAGGGTGGTGAGAAGGGACAGTATATTTTTTTAATCACCACATGCCAAGTGTCAACTCTTTGGCAATTCTCTTTCAAAAAAAATTTTTTTTAAGTAAAGAAAAGGTCTCTGGATTGGGAGAGGGGGTTGGGGAGAGAAGTAAGGGTTTGTAAGAATAAAAAAGGGAAGATTACTACAAATGTTTAAAGAAAAACTGAATTTAAAATACTTAAACATTAATGCCAAATTGTGTATTAAGGAGTCCTTAGGGGTTTAGTCTTGGAAGTACCTACTATCTATCAAATATGTTCCAATAAAGGGTGGCCAATCTGTTCCAATTTCTCCTCTCTTGTGATTTGTATTATTTTTATATGCCATGCCATTTTAATGTTCCTTCCTCTGTTTTAACTGTATGTGCTTCTAGGGTTATTTTTGTTAATGCTCTTGTCAAACTCCTGGGCCAGTATAAAAATTATACTTCAGAATAAGAATGTCTCTGGGCCGAAGACAGACACAGAACTCTAAGATGGAAAATCATCTGTAATGAATTTCCACCTGTAACAAGGAGAAAGAAAAAACATTGAATATCCTATGAACTCTATTCAAATTTAGAATTATTGATTTACAGTTATCTTCATTTATCATTCAGAATGTATACACTCATAATGATTCCATCTGCTCTGCCAGCAGGAAAGTGAAATTGAAAGATTGTGCCCGTCTCTGTCCTCCATCATGGTATGGTAGGCTGAGTCTGAGTCGGCTAGCCTAAGTCCAGTGGTCTGAATAGCTGTATGACACTGAGTGGTAGCAAAAACTTACCAGCAACCATGAGCTCCTACCTTATAGATTTTGCATTTTACTTGGAGGAAGAGGAAACATCACCACTGAAAAAATAATATAGAAGATATTTGTAGAGTATTTTAAGGACTTGGAATTTTTTTTAAAAAGTGGTCTTGTAATGGAGAGTCCTTCATAGGGACAGAGGGAAGGGCAATGGTGGATTTATGCCAGATGGAAGCAACAGAGATCACTCAAGGAAGTGATCAATGAGCTAGGACTTGAGGGCTGAGACATAGACAGCCAAGCAATGATATGAGGAAACATCCGAGGCAAAATAACAACATACCTTAAACATGTTTGGCTGAAGCAGAGTGGGGATCAGGAGAGGGTATGAGAAGAGGTCACTGACAGGGGTAGAGCATGAAGAGTATGGTGGTCCAGGATATGAGGTTTTGGCTTCACTCTACTTCCTCTATAGAAATTATACAATTATATAAAACTGCTTCACATTTATGAAAATCTTAAGGATGAGATGCCCTGGAAGGATTGCCTATGGAAAAGAACGTAACTGGTTGGATGCTCTTAGACTATGATACAGAAGTCCCAACCAGTGCCTGGGGCTGCCTTCATTAATGAAGAGATGGAATTCTCTCTTCCTGGCCCTTCACCCCTCCCAAGGTAAAGTGATTGCACAATGGTTTCCAAGCCTTGATCATCAGAATAACTTAGAAAGCTTGTTGAAAATGAAGGTTCCTAAGCCCCATCCTAGGCTCGATGAATGCATATCTCAGTGGTGGGGCCAGAAAACCTCTCTTTCTGTTATATCCTTCTGTTATATCCTGTTATATCTTTCTGTTATATCTTCTGTTATATCATGAGTCAGATGAAGTCAGTCAAGGTTGGGACCCCTGGCGCAGGGTGTGCAAGCAGGCAAAGTCTACTGATGCCAGTGAGGTCCAGGATGTGGAAAGAGCAATTGCTTTCTATCTTCAAAAACAGGAAGCCAGGAGGGGATACAACCACCCCTGACCAATGCATTCCACCTGGATGGAGGCAGCCTAGGGCTCCAGATCTGACCCTGTTTCTTTCTCTCCCTTTGTGTGTACAATAGTGCCCTTCTGGCGAGGGCTTTTGGTTCTTCTTATATTCCCAAATTGTCAATCCTAACCTGCTTCGTGCTTCTCTTTCCTAAAATGAAGATGATTTCTAGGAACTGCAAACACATCTGCATATGAAAATAGCGCATCTGTCTCTTTAAATAGAAAGGCATTAGGGAATATTAGCCAAGGGTAATTATGCAGAACAGTTATAGCTAACAATTAAAATCTGCCTTAGGCTTTATGGGAGGGTCGCTTTTAGGGACTAAGGGTCGGTCCTCCTTCCCTTGTTGTTTTACATATTTACAAATTAATTTAAATGTGATAATCTGCAATACTGATAATTATAAATGCTTAACTAAATAGAAATGTGTCAATCTTGAGACAGGTTCCTTATAAGATAAGTAAGACACAACCACTGATCCGAGAAATCTTTGTACAATACACCCCATCAGTTATGGAGGGTCTATTTACAGAAGTGGAAAAAACAAAAACAAAACAAAATCCTTTACGATCTCATTCAGCCTTTTGCCTCTTTCTTGAAACCAGTACAAGGATCAGAAAATGTCTACTGTATAGACGTCTACTTGAAGTTGGACCCAGATCAACATCCAATTTAACACAGGTCAGTGAACAAGTGTTAAAAAGCAAGGTCTCTCGCCTGTTTCCAATCTATACTGCATTAAAAACAATGATTTAGAGGTTAAAGGCTCCATGCCTGGTCCGTGAGCTCAGTGCCATGTAGCACTTTGGCCATTCTTCAGAGCTGAAATCCTTGGCACCATGTTTTCCTGAGGTCATCCTCATCAGACAGGACATTGCTCAGTCTCATCCTTTCAGAGAATTTATTATATCGATTTGAGGAATAAGGTTAATTGAAATGAACTTTTGGTTTTAAAGGTAGGTGTGGTGCAAGCCTCAACAATTAAAATGGAATTCTTCTCCTTTAAATGACTTGGGTTCATTTGGCTGCCTGGACAGCGGCTATTTAGAACAGAGGCAGGCATAATTTTACAATGTGAAATGCTCATTTACTTTTCTCCTGTTGCTATAACAACTCACTTTTGAACCAGACATGGTGATAGAAGCCTTGGCTTCGCAATGAATTTCACATTGGTTTTGTTTAGATTTTTCAATCAGTTCGCTTGGAATTGCAGCTGGAAATGCAGGAATAGATTTTACTCTTTCCTTTTTTAGAAGCCTTGCTTAGGATTAAAGCTTTGTTTCCAGCTTGTCTCGAGGGTTAAAAAAAAAAAGAAACAAGTTACACTCAATGCACAGTTTATGATTTTCCTGACATAAATCATGTTTCAGATTGTGCTCTTTCCTCCCTTAAAGGTAACACCCAGGGTTTTGGGTGCTTCTGACTGAGAAGTACAACTGCCGATTCATTCTGGTGTTGAATCGTCTTCTGTCCGAATGTTACTATCAAGACCCGTGTCTCTGCAGGATTTGGGGATCTGTAAACCTCAAAATCCTGTTAAGCTTCACACTGCACAGCAACATGCTTTGTTTCTTAGTGACTCCAAGGAAAAGGCAAGTAGATTTGGCAAACGTCGAGCAGACAAATATTTTCAGAAAAACACAAAAGAGTAATCACACCCAACAAGACTCCAATTTTGCTTCCTTCCTTTTCTTAACATCCCCCACCAATGGCAGGTGCTGATGTGGGCCTAAAATTTACGCCCTTGCTTTTGGGAGCAGTAGGTTATCCAAGCCTGATTTGAACACAGGCAGAATTAAGAGCTGAACTAAAAACCAGATTCAAATGTTTGGGATGAAACAAATGCTTTCCAGGCAGTATCTTCCCTCTTGAGAGGATAAGCCAAAATGATTTTCACAGCTTGATAAATTCTTTTAAAACTGTGGAATTCTGGAGTTTAAAGAAAGAAGACATGTGAAACACAATGCCAGGAAATATAACCCTCTGCTCCCAGCCACCATCACTAGTAAGATAGGAAGTGGCCATTTGCCAAGATCCGGCCCTGTGGACATTGTTGCCTCCTCTTGTCCGTAGGTCTTATCAGAGGGAAGAGCCAAATTGTTCATACTTCCAACTAGGAATCTATGGAAGTATGTAGCCTATGTTCCTTAAATATGAAAACTACATAGACATGGATATGGTAAACAAATTTAAAATCCCAAGGCATCATAGGAGTGTCAATGAAATGGTGTAACACATACCAGCACAAGCATTTTGCTCCTCTTTGGATATGCTGTTTTGCTTCTGAATCACACATGAAACCCCATGACTCATAAACATAAGCATGGTTAGAAGCTATGCTCTGTGGCAGCAATGTAGACAACACATTTGTTCCTGATGGCAATAGAAAAAATATGATCTATTTGGGAACATAATTATGATGACCTTTGGGTAGAGATATTTGTTTTCAGTTCTAATGAATTCATTAAAATTAATTCAAAAAGAAAAAAAAAACCTATGGATGAACCTATTTCTGTCTATCTGTCTGTCTGTCTATCTCAGTCATCAATAGAGAAATGTCAGATATCATCTAAGGGGCTCAAGTCCTCATGAGGATTTAAATTTCTGCTGGAGCAGAGCAGAGCCTAGTACAACTGAGTCTCTTTACCAGGCAGGCTGCTTGGAGTCTTTGCTGGATAATCAGTTATTCAGAAGTGCAAATTTAAATCCTCCCAAACTTGCAGTTTCTAGTTAACTTTATAAATGAAGTATGCAAGAAAGAGAATCAATATTTGAGCACCTCTAAGTGTTAGGTGCTGGTTTTGTTTCAAACACATCATATTCTAAGCAATTTTATAATCATATGTGTGAAAAATAGGTCAAATCAACTTAAGAGGGCATACAAACTTATTTGGTCAACTCTGGGAGCTCTTATCAGTCCGTGTATTCACTAGTCCTAATTTTCATATCTGGCTTTGATAAGCAATTTAAAAAATATTTTAGATCTTCACAGCAATTTGGATGGATTTAGAGTCTATATCACTCAGTTATTTATCACAGAAACAAAGAACTGAGTGCCACATGTTCTCACTCATAAGTGAACCCCGAACTATTATCATAATACTATAAAAAAAGAATTGGCAGTAGTGGGACACTGCAGGGAGCAGAGGGCACACTTCATTAATAAGGGTACTGATCTCTTTTTTTTTCTCTTTTAATTTTTTTATTTTAAAGATGTGGGATACAATTCAGGGCTAGGTATACAAATGTTCATTATGCAGGTATCCTTGTTGTTGAGGTATGTCCCCACTTCCCCGGCAGATTCCCACTACTGCCAGGCCCGCCTCCCCCCATTTTCCCCCAACCCACAGTTTCCCGCTATTGCCAATCTTTTTCTTATAGTATTACAATAATTGTTCAAGGTCTGCTTATGAGTGAGAACATGGGTACTTGATCTCAAACCAAGTGAAGTGGGGACCAGAGGGAGGCCCAAACTTTACCTGTACAATGACTATTTGTATACATAACCCTGAATTGTACCCCACATCTTTAAAATAAAAATTTAAAAAATTTAGAATTATGAAGGGAGGATAAGATATTCTATTAAAACATTAGTAATAATTTTCATCTTTTCTCTCTATATAACTTCTGTATAATATATGACATACCTTTCCCTGTTTCCAAAAAGGCTTGAAGATGCCATTTGTTTCTTTTTATTACATACATGTTGTTTCTCATAGAATAAAAATCATCTGGTCACACTCACAGTTAAGGGTGACACAATTCATGGGAGAATATTATTCAAGAATATTATTAATATTTCAATAGCAACCAAAGAGAACATAGTAGGAGTGGTCTCTGAGCTCTTCAAGGCCTTCCTTAATGACCTGGATGAATGAGGCAAATGGGAACTTCTCTTCTTTTTTTTTTTTTGAGTTGGAGTCTCACTCTGTCACCCAGACTGGAGAGCAGTGGCCGCTCCCAGCCACTGCAGCTTCGACCTGCTGGGCTCCGGCGATCCTTCCACCTCAGCCTTCCGAGTAGCCGGAATTACAGGCGCACGCTACCACGCCCGGCTGATTTTTTTTATTTATTGTAGAGATGAGGTCTCGCCAAGTTGCCCAGGCGGGTCTCGAACCCGCGGGCTCAGGCAATCCACTCACCTCAGCCTCCCAAAGGCGCGGGATTACAGGCTGAGCCACTGAGCCCGGCTTCAACTATTATTTTTTCTTTCAACATGCATGTATTTTTTTCCCCAAACATCTGCTAAGTTGATAGGACATAAATCTTTATTAGGTTGTTTGGAAATAATTACTTCATAAACAAAGGTATTAGGTGTTTTTTTTTTTTTTGCCTAGGGCCACAACTAAAAAAGTACTTAGACCCAAAAGGCACTGTTAACCAAGAAAGTTTGGGGACTGGTGTTCTATATATTTGCTGGGTCATATTTTACTAGGAGGTAAGGCTTAAGGTGTGCCTCAAAGGCCAGACTCTGTGGATGGCACTTTTTTCCCTGGGCCTTAATGGCAAGCTTCTGATAGGGTTTGTCTCCCTGAGGCAGGTTTGGTCTTTCTCACTCTGATTTCCCTTCTTTCAAGCCTAATATGAGTGACTAAATTAGGCCTAGGATATAGTCTCGCATCTACCTTCTACCAGTAGTTCTGCAGTAAGAAGTGTGTCCCAGCCGGGCTTGATGGCTCAGCCTGTAATTCCTCGCTTGGGGAGGCTGAGGTGAGTGGATTGCCTGAGCCTGCAGGTTCGAGACCCGCCTGGGCCACTTGGCGAGACCTCATCTCTAAATAAATCAAAAAATTAGCCGGGCGTGGTAGCGCGCGCCTGTAGTTCCAGCTACTTGGAAGGCTGAGG